>BSBM01000114.1:10480000-10482500 GCA_027924585.1 Larix kaempferi
TATTGCCCCAATACGCAAGCCGCCAGACAACATTGGTGGCCGAGTGAAAGCCCTGAACTGTTAGGAAGCCGCACATACCTGGGGTCCATATCTACTTTTAGTCGAACTATTGTCGATCACTACTGTGCTGTTTCAGATCTATTTTGCAAGCCATTCCAAATTCAACCGTTTTCAGTCCAGTCGGCGCTATTCCAGATCTCTTTCGAGCCGTAGCCGCTCCAGTCTGAAAGAAGAAAAAAAAAAAATCAAATCTTGGTTATGGTTGTCACCCGTGCAGGAACAAAAACCATGGAGGAAGCACTTGCAGCCATCTAAGCCAAACTCCAGGATCTGGATGAAAAATTTCTCGGTCTCCATCTTGAACATTCAGCTATGAACAACAAACGGTAGTCCGAGTCTTCAGTAGACAATGGGTTCTCTGCCTCCAGCAATTTCCGTGGTCCGAAGCTTGATTTTCCTCGCTTCAATGGTACCGATCCAACTGGATGGATCTATCGTGCAGAACAGTATTTCAGTCTGCATAATACTTTTGATGTCAACAAAGTTCCGCTGGCATCCTTTCATTTGGAACAGGAAGCTCTTCAATGGTACCACTGGTACATCAAGGCTCATCCAGAGCCCAACTGGCCAGACTTTTTCCAGCTCCTTTTGCAGCGATTTGGTCCTAGTGCTTTTGATGACTTCACAGGATCCCTCACTAAACTTTGCCAAACTGGCATTGTGAGAGAGTATCAAACCGAATTTGAGAATCTAGCCAACCACACCGAAGGATTGTCTGATGAATTTTACCGGAGTTGTTTTATCAGTGGTCTAAAGGATGCCATTCGCTCTGAGGTCAAAATGTTATGTCCCAACACAATGATGGAAGCACTCGGGTTGGCTAAGTTGGCAGAAGACAAGCTTGCAGCCCAACAACGCTCCAAGCCCACTTTTGTTCCCTTCCGAAATATGGGTTCTCAGCGACCACCTATACCGCAGGCTCCTCGACCGACTCCTATCAAGCGTTTGTCTGAAACAGAGATGCAAGCACGCAGAGAAAAGGGGCTTTGCTAGAATTGTGATGATAAATTCACTCGGGGACATAGATGTGTTCAGTAAAATCTCTATCTCCTGGATGTGGAGTCTCCGCCTGCCTCTGAAATGGGTGACGAAGATCCAGAAACACTGGATGCTCCGGTCGACATTCAGGAACCACCTATTGACCCTCCGTCTCAGGATGACCAGCCAGAGATATCTCTCCATGCTTTAGCGGGAATCACCACCCCCCAAACAATGCGGTTCAGGGGTTACTTCAAGAAGATTCCTCTTACAATCCTCATTGATTCTGGTAGCACTCATAATTTCATTGACCCTCGGATCGCCAAACAGGTTGATTGTTTTATCCATCCTTGCTCCAACTTTGAAGTCATGATTGCCAATGGGGGCACCTTACCTTGCAAAGGGAAGTGTCAAAATGTGCGTATCTCTATGGGAGATTATACCTTGCGCTCTGACATGTTTTCCTTGCCCTTAGGCGGATGTGATGTGGTTTTTGGCGCTCAATGGCTATGCACACTCGGCCCTATCTTATGGGATTTTGCCGAACTTTGGATGCAGATTTCCCTCAATGGACACAAACATACATTGACAGGATTACAACCAGGTTCTCTCAGCATCATCAGTTCACATCGCATGGAAAAACTCCTCAAGAAGAGTTCACATGGTGTCATCGCTCAGATCCATTCCATCCAGATGCAACCATCAGCGGTCTCCACTACTCCTTTGGATCTACAACAAATTCTGGATCGATATATAGGTGTCCTTGCTGAACCAGTGCGATTACCACCTTCCAAGCCAGAAGACCATCGTATTCAGCTCCTTCCTAGCAACGTTCCTCCCAACATCAGGCCCTATCGCTACCCATTTCACCAAAAAACAGAGATTGAAATGCTCGTTCGGGACTTATTGAAGCAAGGTATTATTCGCCCAAGCACTAGTTCCTTTTCTTCTCCAGTTATTCTTGTCCGCAGAAAATATGGGTCATGGCGCCTCTGCATTGACTTCCGAGCACTTAATCACCTCACCATCAAGGATAAGTTTCCAATTCCTGTTGTTGATGAGCTTCTGGATGAGCTTCATGGGGCTCACTTTTTCTGCAAGTTGGATCTTCGTTCTGGGTATCATCAAATTCGGGTTCATGAGGATGACATTCCTAAAACAGCTTTCCGCACACATTATGGCCATTATGAGTTTTTGGTCATGCCGTTTGGCCTCACTAATGCTCCTTCCACATTCCAGGCCTTAATGAATAAAATATTTCGACCCTACTTGCGGAAATTCATTCTGGTATTCTTTGATGATATCCTCATCTACATTAAAACATGGGATGAACATCTCCAGCATCTGGATCTTGTCATGCAACTTTTCTCTGACCATCATCTCCATGCCAAGCAGTCTAAATGTGTTTTTGGACAAAAGGAAGTTGAGTATCTCGGGCACATTATCTCAGCACAAGGGGTTC
>BSBM01000114.1:10487500-10505000 GCA_027924585.1 Larix kaempferi
AACATGGTATCAGAGCTAGCCTGAAAGAAGGCATGGTATGGCATTTATGACACTTGCAAAGCTAGGGCTTGATATAGAAAAAACCAGTCATCGTAGCACTTTCGCTATAAATTCATTTTGGCAATGTTTCAGGATCTTAAAATCTTATACTTCGAAGATAAGATCCCCATGTACCTCATGTCCGAAGGAGAACCTCTAATTCGCTATACTTTCAGATTTATGATCTGTACAATATAGGGTTTCTACCTCTTCCATATCTCAGTCATAAATAGGTTACCTAGGAAAAAAGCTCACAACTTGGGCTAGGAAAATCGAAATGAAATTTTGTAAAATGTGACAGGTAGGGCATGGACTTTAATTTCACTGGTACGATTTTCAGAGGCCGAAATTGAACCATTGACACGTGGCACTCCATACAAGTTCGCTCTCCTATTTTATCCCATAAACAGGTCACGTTGCGACACTTGGAATAAATCTCTCTCAGAGAATCTATTTGAGGTTAGACCTATGGTTTTGGAAAGTGTACAGGTCAGGCTACCAAAGGTAGAATTTTCATACCCTGTAGATCTGAAATTTCGGAGTTACACCAGAAACAATCAGGTGCATATTTATGTCAAAATAGAATTGGATTTTTAGCACCTTCATTCCTGGCTCTAGGAATTTAGGGTTTCGGAGGATGTTGGAATTTTTGTATCGGAGACCACGGCTGGATGATCCTCATCAAAATCAAAATTTAGAGACCAAGATCGAATTTTTTGGTTGGGCAAAAGGCTGGGCTTGATCAAACCTTAGTTTGGGACTTTGATCGAAAAAGTGAAAAATTAGGGCTTCTGCAAAAATGGGAATTTTTCAAATCTGTGAGCATAGATGGAAGTTCCTTGGAAAAATTGAAGTTTAGAGCTTTGGATCAAACTATTTCATTGGGTAAAGCTCCGGGAAACTCAAACCCTAATTCAGGGTCCTCCCTAGTGAATCCATAAATCTAAAAGGCAATTTTGAGGGGTGAAACTTTGCAGTTTTCAAATTCTAAGTATACCAGCTTGACCAAATTAGAAAGGCGTGTCTTTCTATCCTTTCCAAAGTTTGAAATTCAAAGTTTGAATTTTTAGGGTTTCTCTCACAAACCCTAATCCAGCTCCAGATCTAGTTTCTGCAATTCAAATGGATTGGGTTAATCCTATAAGAGAATGGATTGGTCACCTGCATAAGTGAAGAAGTTCCTATTTCAGAGGGAGATGAGGCTAAGGCCTTACATAAGAATATTACAAGCAATCTCGACAGGTATGACTTACAGGTATGTTTTGAAATCTGTTCATGATTAAGTTTATGGTATCTTTTTTTTCATTAAGGTTAGTACAATCTTGATTAACTTTAGACTTGTCATATCACCTTAATAAAATTATGAATGCAAATATTCATTGATTAGGGTTTTGACACTTACAATTGTACTAATGCATTGTGGTGTTGTATGAGGTTGATGTTGTCCGCTAACATGAAAGGTACATCAAGAAAGACAAATCATGTTCTAGTTCAAGAACATATGACCATGGTGACATGAAGACAAAGATTCATCCATTGTCATGAAGCTCTACTTATGAGATATGTATAATTTGGTTCTACAATGCTTAACCTATGAGATATGCAGGTTACTAGCACAAGTCATTGAAGAGAACAAGAAGACATTGCTAGACATAACTAGCAAATATGATAACAAGGTATGTTATTTCTATATCAAGTTAGAATCCTACCTTGTGATAGGATCTCTTATATAAGTATACTTGGTATGATTGATAATGATTATTCATGAAGTTATAGGTGTGAGTAATCATGGGTTTAGGCTTATTATGCTTCTTACTTTGATTGATGATATGATTAACCAGAAAAGTCCTATGGTCAAATAGGAATATACATGAGTAAAAGAATTGTGATAAATTATTTGTGTATGAAATGATCTTGACCATACATGTTTAAGATTACTTAGAATCATAATGTTTTTTATAGTATTAAGATTATACTAATGAATGTATGTATGAGACCTCGAGGATAACACAATGATGATACTAGTAAGTATGCATAGTGATCGAGGATGGATATAATTTCAAAGATAGGTAATCCAGGAAGCAAATATTGAGAGGGAGTCCACCCTACAACCAAACAAAGATAAGTATTTGAATTGTCATTTCTTGCATACTTGTTTGTTTAAATAATATTGTTCAATGATGTATATGCTTATGTTCCTAGACTTAGGGTGTGTATTATGCATATTAGAATAATTGCATTAATGAACAGTATACTACTAATATGCATGTGATGGGTAAGTCGCCTATGGCACTCTACAACATTCCATTGCTACTTATCTAGAATGAAACCTCTTTGCTGACATGTTGGGAGTTGTGCACACTCTTAACAATGTTCTGGTAGATATTGGAAGGCATCTAGAAAGTTACAGGATATGGATAAATGTTGTATTGAAGCATTGGCTAAAATAATGACATATTTATTTATGTGTAAGAATTTGTTCTGAAAACTATGAGATGTTTCTAATCATGCAACTGAAACTTGCTTTGTAGGAAAGATCATATACCATCACCTACAAAAGAAGGACTACAACAATTGTTCCAGCAACAAAGCTATCTATTAAAGATATTGAAGTTTCCAGGATCTTGGATGAAGTAATTGAAGAATACCATGATCCATCAATCATGAAGAAAGATGTTTGGGATGTGGTCCCAGGACCAGATGGGAAGTCTGTTGTGACTTCTAAAGATCAAGCATGCTGCAGATGGCAGCATAGAGAAATACAAAGCGAGATTTGTAGCTCGTGGCTTCTCCCAGGAAGAAGGGATTGATTATGAAGAGACTTTTTCTCCTGCGGCCAGATACACTTCCATCAGATCAGTACTTTCTCTGGCTGTAGTGATGAAATGGAGGGTACACCAGATGGATGTCAAGACAACTTTCTTGAATGGTGTAGTCAAAGAGGAAGTGTATGTGGAGTAGCCAATCGGGTTTGAAACACATGACCAAGGGTCACATGTGTGCAAACTAAAGAAAGCCTTGTATGGTTTGAAACAGGAACCCAGGACCTGGTATGGCAGGATAGATGGCTTCCTGTCTAGTTTGGGCTTTACCAAGAGTAAAGCGGATTCCAACCTTTACTACAAGGTTGAGGAAGGAAATCCAGTGATATTACTATTATATGTGGATGAACTGTTTGTAATAGGTACGGATAGATTGATTGCCGACACGAAGAGGAAGCTTGCTGCCAAGTTCGAGATGAAGGACTTGGATATGTTGCACTACTTTCTAGGCATGGAGGTGTGGCAGAGTGTAGATGGAATCTTCCTTGGACAAGGGAAGTATGCAGTAGAGATCCTGAAGCGATTCAGGATGATGGACTGCAAGGCCATGGCCACACCTATGGAATCAAACCTGAAGCTTCTGTGTGATGCTTCATCTGAGTGGGTTGATTCTATGATATATTGTCAGATGATTAGGCCCTTGATGTACCTGACGAATACGAGACCAGATATCTTCTTTGAGGTGAACACCTTGAGCAAGTACTTGACAGAACTGAGAGGTGTTTGCTTGGTTGTTGTAAAGCATATTCTGAGGTACCTGAAGGGTACAATTGATTATGGGCTCAAGTATGATGTGAATCAAAAGTTTAACCTAGAATATTATGTTGATTCAGATTGGGCAGGCAATGTTGCAGATAGGAAGAGCACTTCTGGGTGTTGCTTCAATATGGGATCAAGTGTGATCTCCTTGTTTAGCAGGAAGCAGTCCTGCATAGCACTGAGTACAGCTGTAGCAGAGTACGTTTCATCTTGTTTGGCTAGTTGTGAGGCAGTATGGCTGAGGAAGCTACTATTTGATTTGTTTGATCTCCAGTTATGTGCTACTTGTATATATTTCGACAACTAAGGTTGTGTGAAGTTGTCAGAGAACCCAGTGTTTCATGACAAGTTGAAGCACATTGAGATCAAGTATCACTATATCATGGATATGGTGCAGAGAGGAGCAGTGAAGCTCCTATATGTTGTGACGGACGAGTAGATAGCCGATGTGTTGACCAAGCCACTAGCCAGAGTGAAGTTTGAACACTTCAGAGGGAGACTTGGTGTACTTCATATCGAGATGCCTTCCAAGGGGAAGTGATGACTCCAAAGACACATATGCACATGACCCATTGTGACACGGTTGAAGATTGTCTTACCATGGTCATTGATGTAAGGGCTAGAGCCATTCCGATATGGTTGAAGTTTGTCTTACCATGGTCGTTGATGTAAGGGATGGAGCCATTCCAACATGGTTGAAGTTTGTCTTACCATGGTCATTGATGTAAGGGCTAAAGCCATTCGAGCATGGTTGAGGTGTGTCTTCCCATGGCTAGGATATAAGTGCTATGCCATTCCTAGCATGGTTGAGGTGTGTTTTCCCATGGCTCTGGATATAAGTGTGGTGCCATTATCGCATGGTTGAGGTGTGTCTTCCCATGGCATAGATATAAGGGCTAAGCCTTTCACAGATGGTTGAGGTGTGCCTTCCCATGCCGGCGAGTGTAAGTGTTGTGTGATGTGCATCTGGGTTGTGCTCCGTGGACAATGAGGTGATATGAAGACAATGATGTGACAGTAGGGTACATAGGTTTTGCAGAGGCATGTAATCAGTCCTGAGATGCTCTTGCAGGTTTTGCAGAGGCATTGTAATCATTCCTGGGAGATATTCCAGGTTTTGCAGAGGCAGTGTAATCAGTCTTGAGGTGTGCCTACTTGATGTCTTGCTCACAAAAATGATGAAGACCTACATGGAGGCTAGGCCTACATCCAACATGAAAAATGGTTGGCTCTATAGATGTTGATGATGCACATCCAGCATGAAAAAGGACTGGATCTGTAGATGATGAAGACCTGAAGGTGGCGGGCCTACATCCATTATGAAAAAGGACTGGCTCTGTAGAACTTCCTATGACAAGTAGATTGGAGATAGATTGAGATAGCAATAGCAGTGATGATGACGATGATTAGTGATGATGATCCAGAGAAGAAGACTTGTGCTAGCAGATCTTTGTCGAGAAATACCTTCCTAGTTAAGAGGGAGTGTCGATGTATTTGTAACTTCGGAATGTATTTCATATATGTATATTGTATTCCTATAGAGATGTTATTATTTCTCTATACAGAAGTGTTTGTATTCCTATAGAGATGTTATTATTCCTCTATACGGAAGTGTCATCATTTATATTGTAAGTCTTGTAACTTATATTTGATGGGTTATTAGACAACCTTGTTGGGGTCGGCCCTGTTGACACTATATTTGAAAATACTCAAACCCTAAAAATTTGTCAAAAAATATCCAAAAGAAGTGAAGTTACTATAAATGGGTTGAAGTAAAGTTTCATAATACAAAAACAAGAAGAAAAACCCACATATGCAAAGTCCGAAAGTAATTTTTGAAGAGGTTAAGTCTTGGTCAACTTTCAACGGCGGAGATGACAATAGTAAAGATCAACGGCTGTTATAGTTTCCCACACCACCAAAAGGATCGTTTGCAAACGTTAGTGAGTGTTTGCGGACTGAATACCACCGGATATGTGTCACAGTTTCATTAATCCGCATCAACATGATAGTGGTATCACAAACCACCACAACGCCGTGCGGAACCACCAAAGGATAATGCATGGTGGGCCATAGCACGTGGCATGATAATAAACAGCGGGCCATAGCACGTTGCAGATGTAAAAGGCGTAAGGCAATATGCCACATGTTGATATAAATCGGAGGGACAATACACATTGGGGACAAATAGATGGCCAAGATTCATCTGCATCAGGGAAAGTGTGCACTTGATAGAAGAAAGAGCGGTTGCAGAAATTAAACCACTCTAACAGGTGTCAGAAAATGGTTGATCCACACACGGTAAAAACCGGAGAAGAAAACCGTTGTTGGGATCGCAGATACCAACATAGGAAATAAAGAGACGCAAGATCTAACAACTCAAATCAAAAGGCTCATGATCAACGATTAGATATAAAGTACATTCGGAAAGCTGCGAGAAAGTTAAGCAAAAAGGCTTATATAAAACAAAAAGGTTTCAAATAACGACATTTTGTATATGTGTCGCTATCCCTGGGAGCTCTGAAGACTGGTTAAGATCAGAAATTGTGACAGAAGGATAAAGACGTCTCTATACAGGTAGGGTCTGGTGACCTGGCCCACATTTTTTAACGGAATTTTGTTTGTAAAAACGATTTAAATGGAAACTGTACATGATGTAGATGTTTTTAAAGAAAAAGAAGCCCTAGAAGATATAGATGGGGACATTCATGATACCCTAACCAGGTTACCAGTCGCTGATGTTAAACTTAGGTTGTCTAA
The DNA here is from genome assembly GCA_027924585.1 of Larix kaempferi. NCBI lineage: Eukaryota > Viridiplantae > Streptophyta > Pinopsida > Pinales > Pinaceae > Larix > Larix kaempferi. The sequence continues at coordinate 10,493,881 of BSBM01000114.1, forward strand.
ATTATTAAAAGAAGGTATATACATGCACAGAGTCCACCAGTCATCCTTGTTAGCCTTCTGCGTAGACCAAATCCCATCTTTTCCAGAATTTGTGTCGTGGTGTGTTGAGAATTATTCCAGAGAAGAGAGAAATGTTTTAGATAGTCGAAAAACCAGAGTCGTTTGCAAAATAGAGCCTGCCGTCGTAGTTAAAGCCCTAGAAATAGAATTTTACCAAACCCTCGAGTCTGAGATTTTTTCTGAAACTTCTGTTATTGAATATTATCATCAAACCCTTCAATATGATAGAGAAAAGTTTTTGTCTACGTGTCTTAAACTAGAAACCAACATTTCAGATATCCCGTACCCTATAGATATCAATTTATTGGATGAAAATACCCAGTTGGTTCTGACATTGTTGGCTTTAATCCTAGGGTTTGATACAGACCTGTATGTAACTGAGTTTCAGTTAAGTCTTGTGTATAAAATGAGTACAATTCAATCAGGGATTGATGAAAATCAAATTCCTCGACTTAATTTTGAAGAATTCTTGACCGAGAAGAGTCATGACCAGATGGTCAATTTCCCTACTCTAAGGCATTTCAAATTTCAGTCTTTTTTGATGAAAATGATCATGGTAGCCAGTCATGAAGAGTTGCAATTCCTTGAGATCATTTTCACAACGTTATTAGAAAATAACATGTTCAATTACATAAATTATATGCTCTCTGAGGTTTACAGAATGATCTTTGGTGAAAAATTACCTAGAGTATTACCAGAAATGCAAGCATGTATGCAATTGAGTGCAGAGTACGCTGTAGGAGATTGGTTTTTGTCAAAGGACAGTACAGTGATTAGATTATATGGTTTCAAACATAAACCGTATGTTTTACCAACATTTCTTACCTTAATGGTTTTTGCTTTGGAGTTCCTGAGATAGAAGTTAATTGTTGAGCATAAAAATTTCTTGCTTTTCAAACAAGCAACATATATCAAGTATCCGTTCACACTTGTCCCATTCACAGTGAAGAATAAAAACGTTGTTGTTTATATAGAGAAATTATTGAGAGATATGGGTTTTGAGACAGACATGGCTATTGAATATGATCCGTTAAACATAATATCAAAATGGAGAAGGGATCATCACATCAAAGTGTTGAATCATCAGATGATTGAGGGAATGCCTGACAGAGCCAATTGGCTGGAGAAATATGGGAGGAAGTAGTAAAGTTTAAGAAGCGATTTGAAAAATTAATAAACAAAGGATTCCCTGCTTTTTGGGATGGAAAGAATGAATTGATTCCTCCTAATGAATATAAGAGATTGATGTTTGACATAAGAATGGATCACAAAAAGTTTCAGCAATTGGATCATATTCTCACAGGAAAGATTTTAATGGAGAAAATTGCAGAAGACTTTGAAATTTTAAATATGTTGATCTCAACCTGTGAGAATCTTCCTCTTGTTTCTTATGCAGGTCACGTTGAAATGCGAGTCTTGGTGAAAGAAATGACCAGTTATGATTTACCCACGACCGACCAATGGAACTATGTGGACAAATATGGAAGGACAAGATATTATGTCCATTCATAGATACATTCAGAATTTTGCCAAGTGGCAAAATGATGCTTTTATTTTAAATTTGTAATATTATTTGAAGACAGTTATCTATTGTTTAAAGACAATTATCTTTTGAGTTAAGACATTTTCAGTTATTAGTTAGAAGAAGTAGTTATGTCAAGCTTCTTCCGAATTTTGTATAGAAGACAATGAGAGTCATTTTTGAAAGGGTTGGAAACTCTTTGAGAGACGAGATTTTTTGATAAATAAAAGGCCGTACAGTGGAAATACCTATCTTTTGAGACCAAAGATTTATGTGTTGATCAATTTTACAGTCTGTTTTCCCCTTATCTCTATATGTGCATGTCTACTTTCTTTGTTATATTTGCCATTATGTTCTTCCTCTATATTTAAATGAACGTATGAAATAAATCAGGATTCATACTGGTTATGCCTTGTTTTATCGCATTTAAATATCCACTATTTCTCCAAAGTTGACAATGGATTCATCCTAGTTAGATGCCTGTTGTTGATGGACTGTCATTATTTCTTTCTTTACCACCTACAAAATAAAATTGACTGTGATAAGGTTGCTATCTTGCCTCTGTGGAAATCTGTTTGGTATTAAATCTCTTGCTGGCATGTTAAATATTTGAAAGTTGACTCCATGCCCAATGTTTCTTGTTTCCTTTTCAACCAAGTAAATCCTTTTGAGAAATTCTAAGCATACTTCTACATATTTTTAGCATTTACATATATCTTGTGAGAGAGCCCTCTCTGGTGGAAAAAATGGCTAAGTTTTCTACCTAAAGTTTGGTTTGAAATAAGTTACCTTAGGTGTTATTCTTTTACAACCGGGATAAAATCTAAGTGCTAACATTTTGGTGCCATTGCCGGGGACGAAAGTGAAATTTTCCCTGGGAGAAACGATAAGGAAAGGTCAAATTTCTTGGGCAAGGAAGTTTGAAGTAAGTTGGTTGTATATATTGCCCTGGCGACTTCACTTGTGAAATTTTTTTATAGTTTTTTGAAGATATTTAGAAATAGACATTGTGGATACAAGAAGAAATCCCGGTTTAAAGTTCTTCTCAGGCGTGGATAATCTAGAAAAGCTCCTCAAGACGGATAAAGGCAAAGGCAAGACAAAAGAAGGTATTCCTCAGTTTTTGAATATATTTCCTTCTTTTCAAGAAAATCTGTTTGAGGAAGAAAATATTGGTTCAAGTGAAAAAGTTTTGTTTAGAACTAAATCAGATTTTGATTTGAAAGAAACAAAAGTTGACCCAAAAAGTTTGTGGGATTATTCTTTAAAATCTGTTTGGGAAAACTTACAAAAATCTGAAAGGGCTGGGTCCAGAATATCCAAGGCCCAAAGAATACCTGTGCAAAGTCATAAACAACAGGTAGTGATTGTTCTACCTTATAATCCACCACCCAGGGCTGCCAGATTTGCCCCATTGGTTTTTCCCGCTGCTTTACATGATTTGCCTCAAAATTATGGACAAAGAATCGTTACTTTTGATAATGAGGGTAATTATACAGCACAGCAACATGTTGATAACTTTAGTGATTTCATTGATTTAGAAGAAGTGGATTATGATGATGCAAAAATGAGGTTGTTTTCCCAAAGCTTGCGAGGCGAAGTCAAAAAATGGTTCAGAGCTTTAGCTGTAGGATCAATTGCTAATTATGATGCTTTCATAACTCCTTTTATCGAAAGATGGGAAGACCAGAAAAATCCTTCACAGATGTTGACACAGTATAACAATCTGAAAAAAGGAGGTTTTAAGTCGGTTCAAGAATTCTTTGCCAGATTTATGAAAGTTTATAACTCTATCTCTACAGATATAAAACCTCCAGTAGGAGCAGCTAAGTTACATTATGCAAATGCTTTTGAAGGTGATTTTTCATGCACATTAAGAGAAAGAAGATCTACCACTTTGGCAATAATGATGAAAGATGCAGTGGAAGTTGAAGCTAATATGATGGCTTCTGGAAAGATAAGGCATAGAGATATAGACCGAAAGAAAAATAGAGAAGATAATAAGAATGCAACTTCTTCTTCTTCTTCCACAGATGTAAAATTTGAAGTAATGATGAAAACTATGGAAAAGTTGTTAGACACATTAGTGGTGGATAACAAAGCTCCGAATAAAGAACAAACAGAACCTCAAATCAGAAATCCTAATTTTAGGAGACCTTTTGTCCCACCCATAAGGCCAAGAGATCAGAGGAACCCAAGGAATGCAGAAGAAGATCCAATCAGACCTCCTTTCCCTGAAAATTATATTGCTGGAGATGTTGAAGCTGAGATGCTTGAGAGTGATATTCACCATTGTGGCAGTTTTGATTCTGAAGTGTATCTGACTAAACAGGAGCATGATATGTTCCTTGCAGAAGGGGAAAGTTGTAATTTGGAGATAGAAATTGATCAATACCAGATTGGTTACCAATGTGCTATAAACGATCTTCAAAGAAAGATAAATCTGAGAAACTGATACATTATAATAGACAAAGGAAAAGAACCAATGGGCGAATCAAAAGGATCTACAGATAAACCCTCCACCAGTCAGAATGAACAGTAAACGAGAAGAAAAGAAAATGAGGATGTGCCAAAAGTGATTTCAGATAACAAGAAAGATTCAGTGAAAGAAGGTGGTAAAAATTTGGTTCCTTTCAATATACAAAGTGAAATGTCGAAAGTCAAGATTTATGTACCTTTCAATGAGATATTAAAGAATAAGGAATACAAGGAACAAATTTTTAAGATGATGCAAGTAGAAAATCGAGTGGAAATATATACTTTGGAATTAGATGATGATACTCCTAATATCTGCCTAGGTTCAAGAATGGAAGATAATAGTTTTGGGGAAATTTCTCATTTCTATGTAGATTTGAATGTTCATGATAAAGTTGTGCATAATTGTATGTTAGACTCAGGAGCTTCTCATAATCTGATGCCGAAACTTGTAGTTGAATCTTTGGGATTGGAAATCAAAAGACCATATGATGAATTATTTTCTTTTGATTCAAGGAAAGTCAAATTTTTAGGGTTGATCAAAGATTTGACAGTCAATCTCAGTAAAATACCAGCCAAAGGTATTTTGATGGATGTGGTGGTTGCTGATATTCCTGTAAGATTTGGTATGCTATTGTCTAGATCATGGGCCTCGAAGTTAAAAAGAACTTTGCAGATGGATATGTCTTTTGCTACTATTCCAGTGTTGGGGGTACACAGAAGATTATATGCTGAAAAGATGGCTGCTTATTTGGTAAGTGATTTAAAAGAACCCAAAATGCATGCTATATATGCAGTAGACACAGATTTGGGGTCTTGTATTCTGTACAATGATGTTGAATCCAAAGAAAAGATAGATATAATCAAACCTAAAGAAAATGAAAAAGAAAGATTGTTAAGAGAAAAAATTAGAAAAGAAGGAACCTGGACAATGCACTTTGATGGAGCTAGAAGCAGAGAAGGAGCTAGTGCAGGAGTATGGATAATCACACCTGATCAACAATTCTTAATGTTTTCTTATCAATTGAATTTTGAGTGTACAAACAATGTTGCAGAATATGAAGCTTTGATTCTGGGGTTGAATGTATTGAGAGATTTAAAAGCAAAAAGAATTGAAGTGTTTGTAGATTCCAAATTGGTAATAAATCAGGTAAAAGCTATTTATCAGACCAAACATCCTAAAATGAGGTCATATAGGAATGAAGTGTGGGATTCATTGGAAAACTTTTTCGATGAACATGATGTTGTTTCAATTCCCAGAGTTAGTAACACCGTAGCAGATTCTTTGGCCACTGCGGGAGCTGCATTCAAAACTCCTATCTTTTCTAAAAAGAAATATGATATTGAGGTCATACACAGACCATCTATCCTAGACAATATCAAACATTGGCAGGTTTTTGAAGATGATCAACAGATTAAATGCTTTTTAGAAATGATAGATGAATTCAATTACAGGTCTATTGATGCAGAAGATGCTGGAGCTGGTCCAGATGAAGTAGATTCCCCTGAAGAAACAAAAAAATTCAAGCAAAGGATTGGAGGTAAGGATATAATTCAGCTGAAGAATAACGTTATCCTTAGAGGCTTGATTCCTTTAGAAAAATTGTTTGATAAAAATGATGTGGTGAAAAATCCAAAAGTAGAACCTAAACCTGAGGATGTAAAAGATTGAAATTTAGGTTCCGAAGAAGATCCCAAATTGGTAAAGATTTCAAAGAAATTACCGAGAAAGGAAGAGAATAAAAGTGTGGAAGTGATGAAAAGATTTTCAGATGTTTTCGCTTGGAGTTATGAAGACCTTAAAGAATATGATGTTTCTGTTATACAGCATACAATTCCTATCAAACCTGATGAAAAGCCTTTTAAACAGAAGCTGAGAAGAATAAATCCCAAGTTGCTTCCAGTAATAGAAAAAGAAGTGAGAAAGTTGTTTGATGCTAAGATAATTGTGTCCTTGAGATTTTCTAAGTGGTTGGCTAACCTGGTACCAGTAAGGAAAAAGAATGGTGAAATAAGGTTGTGTGTAGACTTTAGAAATTTGAACAAAGTCTCCTTGAAAGACAATTATCCACTCCCGAAAATGGATCAGATCTTACAGAAAGTTGTGGGAGCCGAAATAATTTCTATGTTATATGGTTTCTCAAGTTACAATCAAATTAAAGTTCACCCAGAAGATCAAGAGAAAACTGCTCTTACTACTCCATGGGGAACATTTATGTATGCCAAAATGCCATTTGGTTTGATGAACGTAGGGGCAACCTTTCAGAAAGCCATGGACATTGCATTTGTAGATGAAAGAGACAAATTTGTGGTAGTATACATGGATGATATCACCGTTTATTCAAAGAATGCTACTGATCACTAGAAACATCTAGAAAGAGTTTTTCTGAAATGTAGAAAATTTGGGATCTCCTTAAATCCAAAGAAATCTCATTTTTGCATGGAAGAAGGAAGATTGTTGGGACACATCATATCAAAAGAAGGCATCAAGATTGACCCGGAGAGAGTATCTGCGATACAGAAGGTCGGAATCCCTAGGAGCAAGAAGGAAATTCAGTCATTTATTGGAAGGGTAAATTGGTTAAGAAGGTTCATTCCTAGTTTTGCTGAGATTTTGAAAAACATAACTGAAATGCTAAGGAAAGACAAGGAAATTAAATGGACTGAAGAAGCAAAACAATCTTTTGATAATATTAAAAGAGCATTGACTGAAGCACCAGTGTTAATTAGTCCATATTATACAAAAGATTTCATTATGTTTACTTATGCATCAAAACACACAGTAGCTGGGGTATTGTTACAAAAGAACTAAGAAGATGTGGAGCAGCCAATTGCATTTTTCAGTAAGATTCTGAGGGATGTAGAATTAAAATATAACATCATGGAGAAACAAGATTATGCTTTAGTGAAAGCATTGAAGGATTTCAGGATATTTATACTGCATTCTCATATAATAGCACATGTTCCATCAGCAACAGTGAAAGATATCTTACTCAGCCAGATCCTGAAGGAAAAAGAGCGAAGTGGATAGCAGTATTATTGGAATATGATCTTGACATTAAACCTACAAAGATGATAAAAGACCAAGGTCTGGCTAAAATGATGACAGAAACAAATTCAGATTCTCTAGGTATGAATTTTATTTCCGAGATTCCAAAAGAAGACGTTCCAAATTTACAAGTAATTGAAGATTTCTCTTTGTCTCCTTGGTATGCGGACATTGTGTATGTTCTGCAAAATCTCCAAGCACCTGCAAATATGGAAAAAACCAGAGCAAGATCACTGAAGTTGAAAGCAGCGAAGTTCTGCATATTAGATGGGAATTTATTCTGGAAAGATCCAGGAGGTATTCTATTGAATTGTCTATTAGAGAATGAAGCGCGGAATATTATGGGGGAATTTCATAAAGGCATGTGTGGAGGACATCATTCATGGAAGGCTACAGTAAACAAAATTCTTAGAGCTGGTTTTTATTGGCCCAGCATGTATTCAGATGTATATAAAGAAGCAACCAAATGTCATGAATGCCAAATTTTTAATGGGAAGAGAGAATTATTACCATTTCCTTTGAAACCTATTTCAGTTGAAGCACCTTTTCAACAGCGGGGGTTAGATTTTATTGGTGAAATTAACCCAAATTCTTTAGGGCAACATAAATGGATTCTGACTGCTACAAATTACTTCACGAAATGGATTGAGGCCATTCCGACAATAAATGCCACAGAAACAGTGATAATGAACTTTTTAGAAGAAAACATTTTATCCAGGTTTGGTTGTCCTAAAAGGATAGTGACAGATAATTCTCCAGCGTTCAAATAAAAAAAGATGATAAATTTTTGTCACAAATATCACATACATTTGAATCATTCCACTGCTTATTATCCACAAGGGAATGGGTTGGCCGAATCTTCAAATAAAAGTTTAGTGAGGATCATAAAGAGGTTGCTAGAAGATAACAAGAGGGCTTGGCACACTAAACTAAAATATGCTCTGTGGGCAGATGAAATCAGTACAAAAAGAGCAACTGGCACTTCCCGTTTCCAGTTGGTGTATGGCACAGAGGTAATTTTTCCTGTTTCTTTGGGTTTGCCAGTTATGAAATTGTTACAAGAAGTCGAAGAAGAACCAAATCATATGCAGAGGAGGATAAATCAAATGATAGAATTACATTAAGTTTGAGAAAAGGCATATAACAAAACCCAAATGCATAAGGAGAAAATGAAGAAAACTTTTGACAGAAAGGTTAAAGAAAAGAATTTTCAGATAAATGATTTAGTTTTGAAGTGGGACTCTAGAAATGAAGATCACCATGGGAAGTTTGAGCATTTATGGAAAGGTCCATATATTGTTGCAGGATATCAAGGGGAAAATGCATTTACCCTAAAAAATTGTAATGGAGAATTCTTTCCTGGAGGACCAGTAAATGGTAGACACCTCAAACATTATCTCTCCTAAAAGGACAGAGGTGAAAGAGAGTTTTGTAGAGTGTAAATATTTTTCAAAAAAAAAATGGTATAAATTTTGATTTGCAGAAAAGTTTGAATTCAGCCCAATGGATCAGGCACTTGGTCTACGATGTTCTTTGCTACCTCACAGGGAGGATAGCATCCCTAGTTGGAGCCAGTTGTTGACACTATATTTGAAAATACTCAAACCCTAAAAATTTGTCAAAAAATATCCAAAAGAAGTGAAGTTACTACAAATGGGTTGAAGTAAAGGTTCATAATACAAAAACAACAAGAAAAACCCACATATGCAAAGTCCGAAAGTAATTTTTGAAGAGGTTAAGTCTTGGTCAAGTTTCAACGGCGGAGATGACAATAGTAGAGATCAACGACTGTTATAGTTTTCCACACCGCCAAAAGGATCATTTGCAAACATTAGTGAGTGGTTGCGTACTTAATACCGCTGGATACGTGTCATAGTTTCATTAATCCGCATCAACGTGATAGTGGTATCACAAACCACCACAACGCCGTGCGGAACCACCAAAGGATAATGCGCAGTGGGCCATAGCACATGGCAGGATAATAAACAGCGGGCCATAGCACGTGGCAGATGTAGAAGGCATAAGGGAATAAGCCACATGTTGATATAAATCGGAGGGACAATATACACTGGGGACAAATCGACGACCAAGATTCATCCGCATTAGGGAAGTCTGCACTCGATAGATGAAACAGCAGTTGCGGAAATTAAAACACACTAATAGGTGTCAGAAAATGGTTGATCCACACACGGTAAAACCCGGAGAAGAAAACCATTGTTGGGATCGCGGATACCACCATAGGAAATAAAGATACGCAAGATCTAACGGATCAAATCAAAAGGCTCGTGATCAATGGTTAGATATAAAGTACATTCAGAAAGATGCCAGAAAGTTAAGAAAAAAGGATTATATAAAACAAAAAGGTTTCAAATAACAACATTTTGTATATGTGTCACTATCCCTAGGAGCTTTGAAGACTGGTGGAGATCAGCAATTGTGACAGAAGGTTAAAGACGTGTCTATACAGGTAGGGTCTGGTGACCTGGCCCACAATTTTTAACGAAATTTTGTTTGTAAAAACGATTTAAATGGAAACTGTATATGATGTAGATGTTTTTAAAGCAAAAGAATCCCTAGAAGATAGAGATGGGGACATTCATGATACCCTAACCAGGTTACCAGTCGCTGAAGTTAAACTTAGGTTGTCTAAATTATTAAAAGAAGGTATAGACATGCACAGAGTCCACCAATCATCCTTGTTATCCTTTTGCCCAGACCAAATCCTATATTTTCCAGAATTTGTGTCGTGGTGTGTTGAGAATTATTCCAGAGAAGAGAAAACTGTTTTAGATAGTCGAAAAACCAGAGTCATTTGCAAAATAGAGCCTGCCGTCGTAGTTAAAGCCCTAGAAATAGAATTTTTCCAAACCCTCGAGTCTGATATTTTTTCTGAAACTTCTATTATTGAATATTATCATCAAACCCTTCAAGATGATAGAGAAATTTTTTTGTCTACGTGTCTTAAACTAGAAACCAACATTTCAGATATCCCGTACTCTATAGATATCAATTTATTTGATGAAAATACCCAGTTAGTTCTAACATTGTCGGCTTTAATCCTAAGGTTCGATACAGACCTGTATGTAACTGAGTTTCAGTTAAGTCTTTTGTATAAAATGAGTACAATTCATTCAGGGATTGATGAAAATCAAATTCCTCGACTTAATTTTGAAGAATTCTTGACCGACAAGATTCATGACTAGATGGTCAATTTCCCTACTCTGAGGCATTTCATATTTCAGTCTTTTTTGATGAAAATGATCATGGTAGCTAGTCATGAAGAGTTGCAATTCCCTGAGATCATTTTCACAACGTTATTAGAAAATAACATGTTCAATTACATAAATTATATGCTCTCTGAGATTTACAGAATGATCTTTGGTGAAAAATTGCCTAGAGTATTACCAGAAATGCAAGCATGTATGCAATTGAGTGCAGAGTACGCTATAGGAGATTGGTTTTTGTCAAAGGACAGTACAGTGATCAGATTATATGGTTTCAAACATAAACCGTATCTTTTACCAGCATTTCTTACCTTAAGGGTTTTTGCTTTGGAGTTCCCGAGACAAAAGTTAATTGTTGAGGATAATAATTTCTTGCTTTTCAAACAAGCAACATATATTAAGTATCCCTTCACACTTGGCCCATTCACAGTGAAGAATAAAAATGTTGCTGTTTATATAGAGAAATTATTGAAAGATATGGGTTTTGAGACAGACATGGCTATTGAGTATGATCCGTTAAACATAATATCAAAACGGAGAAGGGATAATCACATCAAAGCATTGAATCATCAGACGATTGAGGGAACGTCTGACAGAGCCAATTGGCTGGAGATATATGGGAGGAAGTAGTAAACAAAGGATTCCCTGATTTTTGGGATAAAAAGAATGAATTGATTCCTCCTTATGAATATAAGAGATTGATGTTTGACATAAGAATGGATCACAAGAAGTTTCAGCAGTTGGATCATATGCTCACAGGAAAGATTTTAGTGGAGAAAATTGCGGAAGA
>BSBM01000114.1:10512500-10702500 GCA_027924585.1 Larix kaempferi
TGTTACAAATAGGTCATCCACATACAAGAGTAGTATCACAAGATTTCCTTCCTCAACCTTGTAGTAAAGGTTGGAATCCACTTTACTCTTGGTAAAGCCCAAACTGGATAGAAAGCTGTCTATCCTACCATACCAAGTTTTAGGAGCTTGCTTTAAGCCATACAAGGCTTTCTTCAACCTGCACACATATGAATCCATGTCATGTGTCTCAAAACCAAGTGGCTGCTCCACATACACTTCCTGCTCGACTACACCATTCAAGAAAGCAGTCTTGAAATCCATTAGGTGTATCTTCCATTTCATCACTGCAGCCAGAGCAAGTACTGATCTAATGGAAGTGTATTTGGCCACAAGAGCAAAATTTTCTTCATAATATATTCCCTCTTTTTGGGAGAAGCCACGAGCTACAAATCTTGCTTTGTATTTTTCTATGCTACCATCTGCAGCATGCTTGATCTTGTAGATCCACTTGGAAGTCACCATAGACTTCCCTTGGGACTACATCCGAAACATCATTCTTCATGATCGAATGGTATTCCTCGACCATGGCATCCTTGCATTCTTTCTTTTCTGTTGCTTCTTCATAACTGGAAGGTTCTTTGTTCATAATGTCACAGAGTAAGGCAACATAGCTGGTATGAGATCTAGTTCTCTTCCTTGCTCTGTGTTTTTCTTCTAGAATGCCATACCTTTTTGCATCTTGAATGAGCTCTCTAGCCCATGTAGGTTTCCTCTTATGAGATTTCTTCTCACGGGGTGGATCTACAAGTATTTTTGGATCTTCAACTTCACAATCTGCTTTTGGAATTGCTTCATTCATGATGGTGTCCTGAAATCTTGTTTCCTTTGGTTCTCCATGATCTTCAATAGGTGCCTTCCTTGAATTTGTGAAAGCTCAGTCTTCATCAAATGTAACATCCCTGCTAACATCAATCTTCTTGAACCCTGGAAAGTATATTCTGTAAGCCTTCGAGCTTTCACTATACCCCACAAAGATGCCCTTCTTTCCTGGAGGATCTAGCTTTGTCCTCCTTTTTTTTGGAACATGAGTGTCTACTGGGAAACCAAATATTCTGAGATGGCTGACTTCAAGTTTCTTATCAGAGAATACCTCTTCTAGTGTCTTGTTGTCCAATATCTTGTGAGGTGTTCTGTTCTGCACATATACAATTGTCCTAGCTGCTTATGCCCATAGATGCATAGGAAGATCCTATTCATGCAACATTTCCCATGCTGCTTCCATGATTGTTCTATTTTTCCTTTCTGTAACTCCATTCTGTTGTGGATTGTAGGGAGCAGTCAACTCCCTCTTAATCCCTAAATGACTGCATAACTTCTTGAAATCACCTGAAGTGAATTCTCCGCCATTGTCTGATCTGAATGTCTTGATCTTCTTATCAGTTTGATTTTCCATCAAGGCTTTGAATTCCTTGAACTTATCGAACACTTCATCTTTGTTCTTTAAGAAGTAAACCCAAGTCTTCCTAGAGAAATCATCAATGAAAGAGACATTGTATACATACCCACTTAGAGAACTGGATAACATCAGACCACATACATCGGAGTGGATAATTTCCAAGATTCCTTTAGCTTTGCTTTCACTGCTTGGAAATGCCTTCTTAATTTTCTTTCCTTTTGCACATCCTTTGAAAACACCTTCATGCTTTGTCTTGATTTCAGGAAGACCCTCTATAGCTTTGCTTGCAATTGGTAGTGCTCTATAGTGCACATGTGCAAGCCTTCTATGCCAAAGTTCACTTGGATCCATGGATTCATGTACCATGGCATGTTCAGGTTGTCCCTTCAATTTGTACAATCCTCCCTCTTGCTCTCCAATCACTACTGCATCATCTATGGTCTTACCCTTTGGCCACATGAGTACTTGGCCATCTACAAATGCAACCCTCATGCCTTTTGCATCCAATACGGATATGGAGAGTAGATTCTTCTTTAGCCCAGGTACATATAGAACCTCTTTCATCTTCAAAGAATTTCTAGAGTCTAGGTTGTAAGAAGCTTCACCACTTCCTTTGATAGCATATTGGTAGTCATCCCCAAGTTTCACCTTATGAGGTGACTCATGTTCAGATAGGTTTATAAAAGATTCTTTGAACCCAGTCATGTGTTTGGAAGCCCCAGTGTTAATAATCCAATCATTACAACCATGAGAGATAGTACCTGTGAGAGCAGAGATTAGAACATATTCATCTTCGTTTGATGAGTCATCACTTTCTGATCTAGCCTTGTTCTTGGGAGGTTCATCATCCTCAGCAACATGAGTATATCTTCTTTTGTTATTCTTTTTCTTCTTGTTGAAGTTGTTGTCCCTTTTTTTCTTGGGACAATCTGCAGCAAAGTGTCCCTTCTCATTACATGTAAAGCATCTTAGATCCTTCTTATTCCTTTGATGGTTGTGAGAGGATCTCTTGTAATGAGAGTGCTCCTTCTTGGGCTTGCTTCTTTTGGTGTGAGCTGCGAGAGCTTGATCTTCACTTCCCATATTTGCTTCTTGAGCTATAAGCCTAGCCTCTTCTTGTGAACATTCCTCCCACATTCTACTGAAGGAGATCAACTTCCTTCTTGCACAAATTCCTTGAATAAAGGAATCCCATGACCTAGGTAGGCTATTCAGAGTGGTAATGACAATTTCACCATTCTCCACCACTTCATCCATAGCTTCAAGTTGTTCCTTGATCTGAGAGACCTTGGAGAAATAGGATTGAATGGTCTCTCCATTCTGAAGATTTACCCCTTTCAATTGATTTCGTAGAGTCATCTTCTGATTTATGTTCTTCCCTTCAAATAGCTTGGTTAGGGAATCAAACATCTCCTTGGGTGTCTTTAGAGATGACACATGTGGTATGAGATGGTCTTTGATAGAATCAACAATGATCCTCTTTTCCTTAACCAAAGTCTTCTTATGCAAGGCCTTAGCCTCTTCTTCCTCTAGGATAGGGACTTAAGAACTTATGTAAGTATCCAATTCATTTTCTTCCAGGATTAACCCAATCCTATACTTCCATGCTCGAAAGTTATTAGCCCCTTCAAGTTTATCTTCAAGCTTGGTGTGGTGAGACATCTTAAAGAGTACTTCAAATGGAAATAGAAAAGATTTAGGTCATACCACTTGATTTGCAGAAATCTCGATCTGGTGCTATATTAGGGTTTGTCAGAGAAACCGTAAAAATTCAAAATGTGAATTTCAACTTTCTAAAAGGATAGAAAGATGCGCCTTGATGAGTTGATCAACTTGGTATACTCAGAAATTGAAAAATACAAAGATTCACCCTTCAGAAATGCTTTTCAATCTCCCGAATTCACTCGGGAGGACCCTGAATTAGGGTTTGAGTTTCCTGAAGCTTCACCCAACCAAAAATCTCGATCCAAAGCTCTAAACTTTGGTTTTTCCAAGGAGCTTCCAGCTATGTCGTCAGATTTCATAAATTCCTATTTTAGTGGAAACCCTAATTTTTAGGGCCAAAAATGAAAGTGCCCAGACTTGAATTCTAATTAGACAGAAAGATTCTCCTTGATGAGTAGAGTCAATCTACCTTGCTGCTTTTCCAAAATTTGTGGAGAGAAACCCTAGTTTCCACCACTGCACAATGTCTTCTTCTCAGGTTAGCTCTGATACCATGTTAATTTTTTAGCATTAATTCAACATACTCTAGGGTCTTTACTGAGAGAATAACATGTACAGCATATCAAGTATAACAATGCATATCAATCACACCAAGCAATCACATGAGACAATAGACGCACATAGTTTCATTGGGGAAAACCATAAAGGTGAAAAACCCCACAACTTCCTCGGAGATAGAAAGAGTAATGATACAACCCAAGTACAAGAGATAGTCTTCTACTAGTAGCTACTCCTCCTCCTCAACTATTGCACCACTTTCCGAGTGATGTAGGAGTGAATAATGAGATATCAAATAGAGATCTCTCACTCTCTATTTATACTTGTCCCGACTTGCCTAATACACTAGCAGGGCCGACTTCTCTAGGAGATTCTAATAACCCATGGTTACATTAATCAGGGTCAACCCCACACTTGGTGGTCTAATAACCCATCACAGCAAGTTGCGATACTTGTCAATACAATTGACGACACTTTCTTATAGAGGAATAATAACATCTTTATAGGAGTACAATATACATAGGTGAAATAGATTCCGAATTTACATATACATCAACAAATATTACCTATCCAATGCACTTGTTGATCACTTGGTGGATGGATTGAGGTATTTTTTGAGTGCAAATTGTGAAAATGGTGCTCTCTTGCTCTGTGCACACGATGGGAGAGTGAGGTTCGGCCAGTTGGGTGAAAATAAAACAATGTTGCCCTGTTTTTTTAAATTATCTTAACAAGAGTGTGCACACACTTTTGAGCCCGCACGTGCTAAAAACGCGCACACTTAGCAACGCAAACGCGCCCTGGTTTGGTACCAAAGCTAACAACGCATGCACGATTCCTTAGGCATGTGCGCGCCTCTATTTTATCCCTGCTAGCGCGGCCCTGTTGCAATACTTTTGGGGAGCATCTTTGTGCGCCCACCCTTTTGTGTTTATATTTTGTAGATGTATTAATTTAATATTATGATTTATTCTTTATCATTATGATTTATGACCTCCCTAACTTTCGAGGAGAGATCTCATGTTTGGTTCATTGCCGTTCGAGCTAACCCATGGGGCTATTAATTTTTAGTACTTATAAGTATTATAATATTTTCCTATGCCAATGTACATCAATGTCAATGTTATACTCAATCATCTATGACACGTGTACTCCATGTGCTCCATATTGGCATAATGCATACATAACTCAATGTAGGTGGTAAAACCATAATAATTAATCTAAGGAGTCACAAAGATAAAGTTATCCAAAAAAAGTGTTAATAATAATTAACTTCACAAAATCCCAATTTTTGAAAAAAAACACAAGAAACATTAAATTGGAAGAACATTTTACACAAAAAAGCCACATAAAAAGCTAAGATACAAACCTTGGGGTGTAAAAAAGAATGCCATATTGCAAGGGAAGGCAAGAGATGAAGAAGAGGGGGAGGTAGGAGATGAAGAAGGTGGAGATGTAATCTATTATTGATAGTGAGAACACAAACCTGTATGGTATTGCATGGGAAACTGGGTTCATTAATAAGTATAAGCATGAAAGAAAGTGGAAATGAAAGGAAATAAGTAGAGAAAATGAAAACAATTGGATAGAACCTAAAAGCGAGTTGAGAACTTTCATGTTGTATACTTTAAAACATCGATGAACACAAAACTATATCAATGTGGAACAAACAAATGAGGTTAGAAAACATGGAACTTATAGTGGAAGTAATATCAAATGCATGGGATATGTGAAGGTCCAAAGACTCTTCCTTCCGTTGACATGTGGATTGTCATGCATTCATTTGTACCAATCAAAGGAAAATGTAGGGGATATGAGAAGTTCGAAGGACTCTCAATAGTGAAATGAAGGTCAAACATTGTACCAATGTCTGGTGTAGCCTTTGTAATGTCATCCCTTGAGATTTATGTATTTTTAATGCCCATACCATTTTAAGTGGGATACATCACTCCTCTCGTATTAATTGAACATATTAAAAACATATTAATCTACTCCAATAGATTTACTATTCTTTAAATGATTAACTATAACTATATATGAGTGTGACTCTAGCATACATGAAGGTTGTATATGAATAATTATATTTGTATTTTCTCCCTTCAAACAAATTGTTTCCCAACAACAATAATAGGAATAATAGAGGCACACATTCACAATGCACAAATATTTTTGAAATCATACAACATACTATGTGCTCTTTTTAGAAAAAGAGCACACCCTTTACAACATACTATGTTTTCAAACTTGAAATCTTCTCCTTAAAATTTAAAATTTGTTCTCTACATTAAATATTTAGACACGGGATAACATGTGGCTCTTTATCATTCAAAAAAGATTTAAAATTTTAAAAAAATTGACAATTGATTATGTTACCCAGCAAAAAATATCTTGCTCTCTCCCAACAAACTCCATGAAAGTTCTTACATGCATTCAATCTCCATTTATATTTTAAAGTGTAACAATAAAGGCGCACTAATCTATAAGGAAACTTTAGGAATCCAAATTAATGAAAGTTCTTACATGCATTCAATCTCCATTTATATTTTAAAGTGTAACAATAAAGGCGCACTAATCTATAAGGAAACTTTAGGAATCCAAATTAGATAAACATGTAGATAACTACCATTTCAATTCCAAGTGTAAGAAAATATGGTACACCATATGGCTAATTAAAGCCACTTTATGAACGTGATGAAAACCGTACATTAATGTAAAAGAGAATATAATAATGCTTACATACTCAAGTATAATGGCAATGGCATAATGTATAAGTCATATATCCATGCGAAGCTTCATATATCACAACATGCACCCAAAACACAACCTGCACAAAAACCCAAATGACTCCACGCACAACTATAATTAGCACAGGTTGAGGGTGCTGCAGGTTGATTGGGCAGATCTGCATGTCTTGATCACTGGATGCGTGGGATGTTCCTCACAACTATGCATAGCGTACGGGATTCCCTGGATTGAGCATTGAGCATGGGCGTGGGATCATGGCACCGGTTAGTGGACAACAATACCATGGGCAGAGGAGGCGTGGTCGTTGGGAGAGTTATAAGTTGACTTTGTAGTTGTATCGACGGACGAGCTTGCCCTGATGTTTGGTTAACTGATCTTACGGTTGGAAATGAAAAAACAGCTAATGAAAAAAAAGCGGGAAGTCGATATCACTTATAAGAACGCGTAATTATGTGGAAGAATAAATTATTAATTATTTTTTATATTCTTTTTTCTTTTATACTTGTTTATTTTGAATTTTGAAGGACTGTCATAAATTTTGAAGGACTGTCATAAATTTATCAATCTGGACAATTTGTTCCATCCTTGCGTAATCTAGGAAAAGCATAAATACTAGTCCACCCCAAATTCTACTAGTACAACCACTTAACGTGTGGCCGGTGAACGATAGTCTTACCTTCTTTAGTACACTTATTTTATCCTTCTTTAATCAAGAAAAAAACATAGATAGTAGTCCACCCCAGATTCTAAAATATAAATACCTATAAATGTAAAAATATAAACATATAAACACCTATCAATATAATATAATTATTAAAAAACAATTATATGTTGTTACTCCAATCAAAAAGATTACTTGTTTGCATTTGCTATCCCGGTTGTTAAAGAATAACACCTAAGGTAACTTATTTCAAACCAAACTTTAGGTAGAAAACTTAGCCATTTTTTCCACCAAAGAGGGCTCTCTCACAAGATATATGTAAAGGCTAGAAATATATTAGAAATACGCTCAAAATTTCTCAAAAGGATTTACTTGGTTGAAAAGGAAACAAGAAACATTGGGCATGGAGCCAACTTTCAAATATGTAACGTGCCAACAAGATTTATACCAAACAGATTTTCACAGAGGCAAGATAGCAACTATATCACAGTCAAATTGATTTTGTAGGTGGTATAGAAATAAATAATGACAGTCCATCAACAACAGGCATCTAACTAGGATGAATCCATTGTCAACTTTGGAGAAATAGTGGATACTTAAATGCGATAAAATGAGGCATAACCAGTATGAATCCTGATTTATTTTGAAACGTTCATTTAAGTATAGAAGAAGAACATAATGGAAGATATAACAAAGAAAGTAGACATGCACATATAAAGATAAGGGAAAAAACAGACTGTAAAAACGGTCAACATATGAATCTCTGGTCTCAAAAGATAGGTATTTCCACTGTACGGCCTTTTATTTATCAAAAATTTGACTCTCATTGTCTTTCAAAGATTTTCCAATCCTTTCAAAAATGACTCTCATTATCATTTATACAGAATTCAAAAGAAGCTTGACATAACTGCTTCTTTAAACTAGTAACTAAAAATGCCTTAACTCGAAAGATAATTGTCTTTAAACAATAAGTAACTGTCTTCAAACAATATTACAAATTTTTAAAATAAAAGCATCGTTTTTGCCACTTGGCAAAAATTCTGAATGTATCTATGAATGGACAGAATATCTTGTCCTTTCAAATTTGTCCACATAGTTCCATTGGTCAGCCGTGGGTAAATCATAACTGGTCATTTCCTTCACCAGGACTCACATTTCAAGGTGACCTGCATAAGAAACAAGAGGAAGATTCTCACAGGTTGAGATCAACATATTTAAAATTTCAAAGTCTTCCACAATTTTCTCCATTAAAATCTTTCATGTAAGCATATGATCCAAATGCTGAAACTTTTTGTGATCCATTCTTATGTCAAACAATAACATCTTATATTCATTGGGAGGAATCAATTCATTCTTTTCATCCCAAAAAGCAGGGAATCCTTTGTTTATTAATTTTTCAAATCGCTTCTTAAACTTTATTACTTCCTCTCGTATATCTCTAGCTTTAGCTTCAATATTTTCAACATGTGAATATTTTTCCAAGATTCTTCTGGCCCATATAATGACTGAAATTCTATTCATTATATTCATTGCTGTCAAGTCTACTTCAGTGAAACTATTTAAGAAAGTTATTTCTATCTGTGCTATTTCTTTTGGTTTTTTGTTTAAATTCTCTATGACTGCTTTGCAACTCTCAAAGGCGTATTTGGCTACTATTTCTTTGATTCTCATATAATCAAGATAAGGTCTTAATTTTTCAACTTCCTTTATAATTTGATCCCATACCATATGTTTGCAACCTTGCATTGCAGTTTGTCCTGTTACATGAGCTGCCAAACCTTTATTATTATCAGCTAATTCCTAATTCCTTATTTGCAAAGCTTTAATTTCCTTATCTTTTGTCTCATTTTTTTCTTTGAGATTTTGTATTCCCATTTTCAATTCTTTAATTTCGACATCTTTCAAACTTACCTGGGACATGGATTGTAAGAGACCATCCAATCCAGTTTTATCTTCATCTGTATCCGCATGTACCTATTGCTGACCTAATTCTGCTAACTTTTTCTTTATTCCCTCCAATTGCTCTTCCAAACCAATTTTCTCTTTTTCCCAATGAACGTTTTCCTCGGTGAGTTTCAACATTTTTGCAGTAACATCCTTTACTTCATTTGACAACTCTTCTTTTTATTTTTCTTTTTCTAGTACTGTTAGTTCGGTTCCTTGGATAAGCAAAGTGCCTGGGATTTTCAGCTTTCTCCTTAACATTAGAATCGCATCATCCTTTTATTTGAGTAATTTTGCTGCTGCATCTCCCTCTTTGTTTATCAAATCTATTTGCAATCTTTTTATCTATTGTTGTCAAGACTTATTTTCTGCTTTCTCTTGTCTCAACTGGTTATTCAATTTATCCAGTAAATTTTTTAATTTTTCTACCTTTAATATTGCTCCCAAATAATCTGAATATATAACTTCTCCTATTTGTCTGTGCAATAAAATTTTATCTGGGGCATTGATTTTTGTCAGATCCACCTTCATCTCTGATATCTTATCTTTAGTAACAACTAAAAATTTTAAAGAATTTTCTTTGACATTTTTGTTGGTAAACAAATTGACTTCAGTGTTGGATATATTTCTAACCCTTGGAAATAACTGACTAGTTTGCCGAGTGAATTCATGTTTATTTTGACTGTGTTCATTAAATACATCCATCATATTATGTGGTCTATTTTCATCATCTTCCACCGGGGATTCTTTAATACTGTACTCCTTTACCATGACCTCTGGTATTTTGACTTCGGTTCTTCCTTCCTCTTCTGAAACTGCCATTAACTCTTGTTGCTCATCCATTTTCAATTTTTTCCCTTTTTTTACTCCTTCACTTTCAATGTTCACTACATCTTGTATGGGTCTTTTAAACCCTACCATTGCAGTATTCGTCGTGATTTCTGCCTCTGCTGTTGCATCTGTCAATATAATTTCTTTATCATGTAAATCTAGAATGATTTCTTCCTTATACTCCAGCCAATTGGCTCTGTCAGACATTCCATCAATCATCTGATGATTGAACGCTTTGATGCAATGATCCGTTCTCCGTTTTGATATTATATTTAATGGATCATATTCAATAGCCATGTTTGTCTCAAAACCCATATCTTTCAATAATTTTTCTATATAAATAACAACGTTTTTATTCTTCACTGTGAATGGGCCAAGTGTGAACGGATACTTGATATCTGTTGCTTGTTTGAAAAGCAAGAAATTATTATCCTCAACAATTAACTTTTGTCTCAGGAACTCCAAAGCGAAAACCATTAAGGTAAGAAATGCTGGTAAAACATAGGATTTTTGTTTGAAACCATATAACCTGATCACTGTATTATCCTTTGACAAGAACCAGTATCCTACAGTGTATTCTGCACTTAATTGCATACATGCTTGCATTTCTGGTAATAATCTAGGCAATTTTTCACCAACAATCATTCTGTAAATCTCAGAGAGCATATAATTTATGTAATTAAACATGTTATTTTCTAATAACTTTGTGAAAATGATCTCAGGGAATTGTAACTCTTCATGACTGGCCACCATGATCATTTTCATAAAAAAATACTGAAATCAGAAATGCCTCAGAGTAGGGAAATTGACCATCTAGTCATGAATCTTCTTGGTCAAGAATTCTTCAAAATTAAGTCGAGCAATTTGATTTTCATCAATCCCTAACTGAATTGTACTCATTTTATACAAAAGGCTTAACTGAAACTCAGTTACATACATGTTTGTATCGAACCCTAGGATTAAAGCCAACAATGTCAGAACCAGCTGGGTATTTTCATCAAATAAAGTGATATCTATAGGGTATGGGATATTTGAAATGTTGGTTTTTGGTTTAAGACACGTAGACAAAAACTTTTCTCTGTCATCTTGAAGGGTTTGATGATAATATTCAATAACAGAAGTTTCAAAAAAATTCTCAGACTTGAGGGTTTGGAAAAATTCTATTTCTAGGCCTTTAATTACGATGGCAGGATCTATTTTGCAAATGACTCTGGTTTTTTTACTATCTAAAACAATTCTTTCTTCTCTGGAATAATTCTCAGTACACCATGACACAAATTTTGGAAAAGACGGGATTTGGTCCGGGAAGAAGGCTAACAAGGATGACCGGTGGACTCTTTGTATGTCTATACCTTCTTCTAATAACTTAGACAACTTAAGTTTAACTTCAGCGACTGGTAACCTGACTAGGGTATCATGAATGTCTCCATCTCTATCTTCTAGGGATTCTTTAGCTTTAAAAACATCTATATCATGTACAGTTTCCACTTAAATCGTTTCTACAAACAAATTTTCATTAAAAGTGTGGGCTAGGTCACCAGGCCCTACCTGTATAGACACGTCTTTATCCTTCTGTCACAATTGTTGATCTCCACCAGTCTTCAGAGCTCCCAGGAACAGCGACACAGACAAAATGTCATTATTTGAAAACCCTTTTGTTTTATATAATCCCTTTTTCTTAACTTTCTGGAAGCTTTCCAAATGTACTTTATATCCAACCGTTGATCACAGGCCTTTTGATTTGAGCCGTTAGATCTTGCGCCCCTTTATTTCCCATGGTGGTATCTGCGATCCCAATAATGGTTTTCTTCTCCGGTTTTCACTATGTGCGGATCAACCATTTTCTGACACCTGTTAGAGTGGTTTAATCACCGCAACCACTCTTTCCTCTATTGAGTGCGCACTTCCCATGATGCGGATGAATCTTGGCCATAGATTTTGTGCCAATGTATATCGTCCTTCTGATTTATGTCAACATGTGGCGTATTCCCTTGTGCCATTCTGCATCTGCCACGTAGTATGGCCCGCCCCGTATTATCCTTTGGTGGTTCCGCACGTTGTTGTAGTGGTTTGTGATACCACTATCACGTTGATGCGGATCAATAAGAGTGTGACACGTACCCGGCGGTATTATGTCTGCAACCACTCATCAACGTTTGCAAATGATCTTTTGGGCGGTGCGGGAAACCATGACAACCGTTGATCTTTATTATTGTCATCTCTGCCGTTGAAACTGCACTAAGACTTAACCTCTTCAATAATTACTTTCGGACTTTGTATATGTAGGTTTTTTCTTTGTTGATTTTGTATTATGACCCTTTTATTTCAACCCATCCGTAGTAAATTCACTTCTTTTGGATATTTTTGACAAATATTTTAGGGTTTGAGTATTTTCAAATATAGTGTCAACATGCAGTTTCACATAAGGTTCTGTGAATTAGTTAGAAAAAGAACATTCCCTCCATAGAATTTATATTAACCTGTATTACGTTTCAATCAAAAAATATGTTACATGTATTATAATATATATATATATATATTTTATCTACGGAAAGGATGCACAGGAAACCCGCCAATACTTCCCCACATTTCGTGGATGGTAAGGATGGTAAACCGTCGGCCAGAGATAAACGGCTGGCCTAACCCCGAAGGACTCAAGGCTTGAACTCGTGACCTCCCCCTGTACCGAGAGAGTGTTCGCACGTCTTACCAATTGAGCTAACCCTTGGGGATAACATGTATTATAATATTGTGTAACCGCCAAATCAATTATCAATACAATATTAATTCTCCATTCTACGTCCATCTAAAATACAAAATTTCCAATATTCCATTAATTTGAAATTTCATAACAGCGAATTTTCGGTAAGTAACATATATTACTATATTTTTTTAACTATGAAATCAACTATCGATATAAATATTTATTCTACATCCTATGTTCATCTAAAATATCTAATTTCCAGTCTATAATATTCCATTAATATGGACTTTCATAACGGCCAATTTTCAATCTTAATGTGGATCTCTATCGCGCTTTGTGCTTCGAGCATTTGAATTTTCAATATGACTAGCCTTTTACCTTAATAACGGCCATCAAAATATGTATTCCATTTTTTATTTTTTTTAACTAAGTTTTATATTTATGAAAAAAATTAATGAAAAAGAATGGAAAAGTATATACAAATGAGATCATATTATTTTCCTCATAACAATAAGCACACATAAAGAAAGTCAAAATACTTAATTGGGTTCAAGGAGAGAATATTTTATCAATAATGTCTCTTTATCCCAAGTTGGGTGTGAAATTTATCCCTCCACATAGAACGAAATGAACACATTGAGTTAACCATATGAGTAAACGCTATCTCACACCTAATATTCAATAGAATAAATAGGGTTTTGATTACCAACATCAAAAGTACGGTTTGTTGTTATAATAAGTCACATATCACAATAGGATATAAAATTTCTCTACATTGTAGGATCATTTTCAAAACCCTTACTCTTAATTATTATGGCAATGTATGGCATTATTTCATACTTTATAAGTAATGTATATATAAGATATTTTGTAGGAAATAAATCAAGTTGATCGCAATTCAATTAGAACCGACACTTCACAATTTACCACACAACACCTTGGAAAAAAAAAAAAAAGGAAACAATGTCAAAGATCTACAAGTGTATGAGTGCACTAATCATCAAACAAAAAAAACCAGGTGAACATTGCCTTGAAGCACCCCTACACCCACAAACCATTAAAAGAAATATGTTCGTCTTACTCAATTAATGAGAGAAAATATGGGTCACCTCCACCACACATGAATCATGAATCTTCCTACTCCAAATAGGACACGCAATCTAACACCCAACTAGTGTTTCTACCCCCCATTACCAATGAAATTAACCAATAATAGTCTTCCAAGTAACCTAGGAATGCTTTGAAAGATAGGGAGCCAAACACTTGAAAGCTATGAGATGATGAGATCATATTGCATAGTATAAAATCCCGTTTTAGTTCTTCATGAATGATGAGTTCAAAGTACCTAATGCCAAAATAAATCTACCAAGGAGATGAATCCTCAATACACCACACAACCAATGTAGCCGCTAGAGTACACCAATTAGTGACAACATTAATCAAACCTGCAAACCCACCCTCATCCTTGGGCATGGTACACACATCCCATGGAAACAAGGGCAATCCTCAATTTCCACCATACTTGGACTACATATAAGCTCTCAAAATATGATCGAATTCCTCGAAAGCTATGTAGAAACCAATAAAGAACATAATAAACATGAGACTCCTATATGATATGGACAACAATAGCCAATTTCCACACAAATGGAAGGTCACTATGTTGTTAGATTGAATCTTACTATGTAACCTCTACAAACACTAATCCCACATGCCTATGGGAAAAAATACAACTCCAAAGGGAATCCCCAAATATCATGTAATAAACCCATGTTGAATATAAGACCAAGCTACCGATATTTAATATAGGGGGTATCCAAAACCACTAACTAGAAGTTAGTTTTATGAGCATTTACTATGGCACCTGAGGCAAAGAAAAATGCATCTAGACAAGCAAAGGCCCCCTCAATAGACATCGTATTTTCTCTAACCAAGAGAAGGATTCAACTACAAAGTGGGTTTTAACCATCTCAGAACCATCTAAGAGAAAAATATTATGATTTTGACCACAAATATGAGAAACCTCCAACAAATAACCCATAGAATTTGCAATCAAGATATATAAATGAAGGGGACGAAGGGCATCCTTTGGGAATAAAATAATGCAAGATAAGGCCTTGTTGACCAAAACAAAAGATGAAGCATTAGTGAATAGAGTGGCCACCACATGACAAGACATGGAGGGCCAAACCCCAAACAAATTAACATCTCAAAAATAAAATACCAATAAACTCAATCATATGCTTTGTCAAAATCAATTTTGAATATTAGAATCTCTTGCCTAATTATCTCCCTTTCCCATTCCATGGCCTTCTTGTAGAAACTATAGTGCCAAAAATAGAGCTCCCTTGAAAAATCATGTCTTCTCTTGACAAACCACCTGGTTTGTTATAGAGAGGATTTGCAATGCTAAGGCCTTGGCCATAATTTTATGAACAAACATGAGAAAAGTGATAGGCCAACAACCACCAATGGAATCTCTAGTGACATTCTTGGAGTAATCTTGATCATCCCATGGTTGAGAAACTCGAACAATTAACTGATAGAAAAATCTTCAGAGGCCAAAGAACAAAAGTAATGACCAATAGTATCTCATATGGCCTTATAAATATCACAAGGAAACTCATCCATACGTTGAGATTTACCATTCTTCATAGAAGACAATACAATGGAAAACTCCTCCTTGAAAAATTCTATGTCTAACTTATCCTTATCAGGACAAGAAAGCTTATGGCGGAACACATATAAGCAAGAGTATATAGTAGCCACTACCCCATCCATCAAAGGATAATAAGAAAACCTATTGTGAAAGTGGAAGCTAAACACACCTCTAACCTCAACAAGATAATCATAAGCACAAGGAAATCAATGCACCCTCTTCATCATTCCCTTCTTCTTGTAAAAGTCAATATAAAAATTGGAATCCTCATCCCCTTTTTGAATCCATTGAATATAGAGCATAGTTGAGCATCACTAGCTAAGTAATTGTTATCCTGCAAAACAATCATCTCGAATTAAATGCAACCTTCATCCGAAGAGTCACATTGTGGAGATCCTTTTCAAGAATTGTGGAAACCTCCTCAAGGCATTGTCGAGCAAACCACAAATCCTTATTCCAATTCCTCACTAGCTTCTTGCCCCAATCACTGATGAAATTAATAGTATGACACACTACAACTTGCCACTGAGTAATCCACCCTTGGTCTCCAATTGGCCAAGGGGAAAAGTTCCATACTCCTTGAACATAGGCTCAAAATTGCTTTGGCTCTAAATGAGAGACATTCAACTTGAACAATGAAGAAGCAAAGAAATTATATGAATCGATAAATGATCTAAACCAACTGCATATAAAAGTACATAAACATGATGAAGCCAACTAGATAAATTCAAAACCTTTTATGGCACATAAAATGAATCCAGTTAAGCTTGCACCCTCTCCTGTCCTTGGTGATAATTAGAACAATTATACCAACCACCATGATCCAATCCCTTTTGCTTCCCAATGGGTTAAAATTTGAAGAGGATATTAGCAAATTCAACACCAAGCGCACTTATTTGAACCATTGATCATCGACCCTATACCCCCAAATCTATCCCAATTCCACTCCACTATATTGAAATCCGCTCCAATAATCCACTCCACAACATCCCAAAACTTGCATCTCTCCATGATAGAATTAGAACCATAAATTGCATAGAAACCAACCTCCTGATCCTAAATAAAAAAAAAGGTGACCCACACACATCGATTGATTTATGTCCAAACAAACCACAACTACACAACTATTCAAAGAGGAAGAGAGAGCAATAAAAACACCTCTAGTCCATTAGCAATGGTCTAAAGTAAAAAAAGAGCAATTCCGATAGTAGTTCATTCTATTATGAAGTTGAAAACCAATACAGTTAACTTTGCGGAGGAAGACTACATCAAGTCAAACATGCTGCAACACAATACATACAAAATCTTGTGAATGGAAAATGTCATCCCATGAACATTCTATGATTGAAAAGACAGTTTCATTCGAAGGGGATATGAAAGCCTGAACTATTGAGCCAATTTTTGGTCTCAAATCCATCCAAACTAGATGAATGAGCCAATGCATCCTTGTAAGACATTGTCTATGAATCTTGTGAATTGAAATCCCTAGTAGGTCGATTCACTTAAACAAGATAGGATACCACCTTTTCTTTATTTTTTTCCTGAACAAGTAGACTTAATATACATTATAGTTGGCTTAGAAGAAGCAGAACCATTCATGATCACCAACCCATTGTTTTAATGTATCCTAGATTGATCAACCACCAACAATGATGTACTTCCTTGAAGTTTCCCTATAGGGCCACTTGGGACCTAACCTAATCCCATCACAACTAACAACAATTTAGAATAAATCCCTAGAACTATATCTTTTAGAACCTAATACATCTAAACCTTAATGACCAATATCTGAAATACTTGATCCTATACCAATAAAATTTGAATCATTTTTCACACTCAAACTAAAACATTAGATCCAAATCTACTAGCACTAGCACCACCAACTAAAGAACCTCTTTATTTGGAAACATTGGAAACCCTAAGACCATAATAAAAGGAAACGGAGGTTCCATCAATCTTCTAACCAGTGGAAGAAGGAGAGGATGAAGCAATACTCTCTACTACACCCTCACCCAAGCTTGAATTTTAAAGAACATGGTCTTTATTTAGCTGATCGTAATCATAACTTGCAAAATAGACATTCCAAAGATTTAGGTAATGAACCTTCTACTAACGCACACCATCAATTGTGCATATAGATATTAAAAAAGCGGGCTTACGCTTGAGATACACCTCCACATACACTTGAGGATTCACTTTGAGAGACTTCCAATGACCATCTCAGAGACCTATTAAATCCATGGGAAAATAAGTCAAAAAATGGATGCAAATTAGTGGAAAGGGAAAGAAAATCCAACCAGAGAGGGTAAGGGTGTAGTCATAGTCATCGTGCAATCATCGAGGTTTAAATTCACGAGGCATGATTGAACATAAGAAAGACTACCAACAATACTCCAAGTACCCAACTATAAGACATTGCAAGTTGCGACATCATAATTAATAAATTTAGGAAAACATAGATCGATCCCAACCCCTAATACAAAACCCTTTAGCTTCCTAGTTTAATGAAGACCAGCGATTGAAAGTTGCTTCATTAAGCATCTTACAAAGGAAAAAGAGAATCAACCCCTCCTCTCCAAATATATATGCCCTTCAAAATATTATTTATTTTCTACAAAAGAGAAAAAATTAAAAATTAAAATTAAAATCATCAGAGTCCAACAATGGATTGGTAATCATTGAATTTGAAGAATGAGGGGGAACCTCAACTCCCTCTCTTTGCAAAGCCACTCTAGGTTCCTTGGAATTGTACTGGGAGGAAACTTTCACTTCATTTGCACTTTCAATTTCCAAAATAAGGGCAGCAATCTATAGGACAATCTCCACTTCAAGGGAGGGCTCTCCCATCTCAATAATTAGTTGTGGATATTCCAAATCTTGACTAAGATTCACCACTAGCTCATCCACTCTAGTAATTTTTTTTTATTTGAGATGGAAAAAGAAGCAACTCGTTTGAATATTTTGAAGTGTTATGGAGATCCCATAGATTAAATAACATTCAGTGCAACACTACTTTTCCCAAACCATCAACAACAAAGTTATTCTAAGAAATATACTTCAAGCAAAAATTCTTACTAGATATATCATGTCTTTAGTCAACATTACCCCTACCGCTCATAAAACTCTAGATATATGTAATAACTACAAAATAAAAATATACCATTTCCTCTCAAATCCATTGTACATATACTTGAAAAAAAAGAAAACTACTTTTAGACTAAAACAAATTCCTATACTTGCAATTTTAAAAGAAAATCTAGTATCCTATCCATATGTGCCTTTGTTACAAATCCAAATGACGATTACCCTCTATAGGTATTCCACTTTTTTATATTTTTAAAAACATTAAAAAAATACTAACTTAAAAATAAAAATTATTAAGAAATAAAACATTTATTCTAAATTGAAAACACAAAATTATCTTTAAAATAAAAAGAAAATACTATACATTCTAATATATAATATACATCATCTTATAATTAACAAAGATTAATCAATTGAATTTGAATTTTGGATATGTTTATAGTATTTTTTTTTTTATGAAATTTTGTAATAAACAATTTTGTTTTCCCAAGCTTTATAAAAATAGTTAAAAATTAAATTATAATCCAAATTTCAATATAATTTAATTTTATCTCTTTTATTTATGTAAAATAATATTTCTAAGAATCTAAAATCCATAGTAAAATTGAATTAACTAAAACATTGGATAGATTAAACTTCTCCTTTATCATTGTTTTTTAATTTAGAAAATTTAGTTACGTTGCTAAATGTATATTTTTAACTTTTAATTTCTTAATAAAAAAATTATAATTATAAATTGTTTTTGAAAAAAAAAATGTTTTTTCTAATTCATTAATTTATTAAGAATCTCAAAAAATAACTTACTTGATTGGATTTTCTGGAATCTAGATAACACAAAATCCAAATTAAGAAGTCGACTCTCTAAATCTTTTGAAAACCCTAAATCACATTGAAAAAAAATCCATTTATTTATTACAATGCTAAACAATTCTCAATTTATTCCTTTTCTTAATCTAATCAATATTCATAAAAACCTTTACCATTCCCCTATTGCTTTGACTTGAATTGAAGTAACACTTAAAGGGTACCCGCACGAAGTTGGTACCCAAAATAACTGCAACAACAGCACGTGAGCGGAAAAAATAAAACGACGTGCACACGCCTCCAAAGGCGCGCACACGTCTCTGCTTCGGCAATGCCGAATGTCCACGTGGTTTAGCCCACGTGGACAAAAGGGGCTCGCACGCGCCTTTGACGCGTACGCACAAAATGGCATGCATGCGTTAGTGGTGCGTGCACGCCTCTATTTTTTTATAAAAAAAAAACAGAGCTCATGGGTTTGTCATTTTCGACAGACCTGTGAGTCCAATGTCCAACCCGCGAGCACACTGTCAACCTCGCGAGTGCGTCTTCGTGCACCCAAATCGTCCTCAACGCTAAGAAATTGCCACTACACCATGGTGCCATCCATTTCTCCAGGTAGGTGCTCCTCAAAGCACAAATTTGTGTTTATTTTTGTTTTCCATTTGAATTTTAATTTAAAAACAAAAATTACAATCCATTAAAAAATCAAGGAAATTTAATTGCAGGCCATCTACACCTAACAAGATGTCACACACACCTGAACCATCCGATGAAACCAATGAAACCCGACCTCCAGAAGACAATATGGAAACCGATAATGAACCCAATGAAAACCCCGAAGATCAATTACACCAAGACTTAAATCAATTGAGGGCACTAAATAATGAATTGAACAGTACCAAGGAACCCTCTTGGGTTTCCTTGGTTTCATCACTTCAAAACATTATTGAATCAATCAATATTGCACATAGTGAGATAACAAACCTGAGCCAATACAGGGCTCGAATGAGGGAACACTACTCCACTGGGTTGTCCAAAGACCAGATAAAAGACCTCAACATCACCAAAGCCCAATTGTATAACAAGTTCATAGTTCCCTCGATGGGACATCCTCCAGCTGTGATGAGGGCTCGAGTTTGCATGAACTAGTGCATTTATCAGCCATGGAGAGATAACTGGAGAAATAAGTGGTTCATGGTGTTTGACAAGCCCCCGTGCAACAATTTGGGGGTCTCACAGTATTTCCTTTCGAAATTGTGGGTTGAGTTTAAGCTAGGGTACCATGTCAACTATTTTGAGATCACTGAGTTTCAGGGTGTTGGTCTTGGCTCTGCCCAAGATCGACCTCAGGCGCACCGCAACCCACTTAGAGGACCTCCTGCACCCAGGAGAGAGCCAAACCCCCCTCCTTAGGCACCTGGGTTCGGTAGCGGTCTAGATGAGATTCATGACTTCATCAGACGTGCCACACATGACTTGCTTGGACATACCAAATTTGTGGCCATGTCTTCCCAGAGCCGGGAGGACATCAATGAGACACAGACAGCTGCACAGTCTATGGGTGGTGGCCGAGACATGTCGGGTACAGGTGGAACCCAGGCAGGGCCTTCTAGTTCTGCTGGAACAATGGCACATCATTGTCCTCACTATGGTCATTCTTGCCATGGTGATACGTAGCAGCATGCCACATGGAGCTTCATGGATCAGGTTTGCTATTGTTTTATCTAATGTTCAAGTATTTGTTGTATTTTATTTGATATTGTATTGTTTAATATATTTAACTTTGAATTACACATTGTTGACTTTATTTGTTTTAATGTTCAGTTATTCTGTGTCGGCTCTCCATCCCCCAGGTGGGACGACTACGGTTCCTTTGACCTCGATGGATCCATGGCAGTAGCAGAGGAGATTGCGGCACCATACACACAGGTAACTTCTTTACTTTGAATAATTAGATCCAGTGACGAGTAATTTGTGTTCAGTAATTACAAATTAATTAGCAATGAGTAATTACCATATTATCATCGTATTTTACATTTGTGTTTATAATATTGTCTAATTTATTTGAGAGCTATAAATTCGTATAATCCCACCAAAAAAAAATGAAACCTTATAAAACATAAAAACCTAAGAAAACTATAAACATTTGTCCATGTTCACTTTAGGCATCCTAGACCTCTGATGATTATACAAATGGGAGAGAAATTTCTAAAATCTGTCATTCTTACTTGACCAGTGATGAGCCCGCAGCTGGGGTTTTGCTAATGCCCGTAGTGTCCTTCATCCTCAGACTACCATCCAATGCCTGCTTTCTCTTCCTGTGCTTGACCAATGCCATGTGTGTTATTGTTGCTTTTCCATTTGTCACCATGTCATCCAAGTTATCTTTGCCATGTACTCTCCTTGTCTAAATCATCCTCAAATGACCACAGTATGGGTCATTTGACTCTTGGCTCAATAGGTGTGCCAATTGCTCCAATGCCCATCACTTTGTCCACCAAATCAACCTTTGCTGCCATGTGTTCTTCAAGCTTAAACTTTCAGAATATATTACCATGGTAATTATCACTTTCCCCCGTATTCTACTAATAGGTTCTTTTAATGGTAAAGGTGGTCAAATCACTTCTATGCTTCTGCTAACTTTGTTGCATCAATTGAGTTCACTGAGATGTTGTACTTGTCACTTTCGCATCCACCGAGACCAATAGGAAAACTATTTATTGCTATCAATTTTCACTGCAATGTGCAAAACTCTCGGGAAAAAGAGAATCATAGAGGACAAGCTTCTATAAATTCAAGAACCTGATGTTTCTCATGTCCTTATTACCCTAGTTTATTATCACGGGATTTCCAATTTATTCTAATACTTGAGACTGAAAGTAATCATACTACTACTCCTAGAACATGCTATTAGGAAAGACATATAAACAACGTAAAACAACTTATCACATGTATTGTCACTAAAGTCTTTGAAAATGATGTAAGGCCCATAAGGAAGAGCGATAATCTTACAAATATGGTCTATGGGGCCTTGCTATTATCTTGATTCAAATACAACTTGGTAAAACATTTGGCATCAAGAATACTCATTTAACTCATTTCTCTCAAGATTTATTTGATTTCAATCAAGTGATATCATTCTAACAACATAGCTATTCAATCAAGAACACATAATTACTCATTCAATGCAAAAGAACATGGCACATTTAAGCTTGTAAGTAAGTTAATCATGAAAAATATTTCTCTTTCTTATTTTTTCTAACGATCAACACTCTAAAGTGTATTAAATAACATGCATACTAACTTAACTACTATTTAGCACCTCTTTGAAAATTTAAACAATGAGATGCCATTTTATTTGATGATGTAAATGTTATGGAAATAAAGGGACTCAAGATCCTCACTCTAGGGATGCAAATACTTTTCCACTGGGTGAATCAAGCTTGTAGGAAACTACAAATCTATAAGAAGACATCAAAACCTAGGAACTCTTCATCAAGAACCCAAACACATTACATAGGTTTCTAATTCAAATTTGTAAATGGACATGAATTCCATTCTCTTATGAGGCACTACACATCTCTCTAGGGCCAAAGGAAAAGCTCACCTACTCATGGGGATGACTCTAGAAAAGGAAAATATCACCATGTCACCTTCTATGCCATCTCACCTTATTTAATTTTAATTTCATGCCATGCCACCTTCTATCCTTTCAAAATATTGAATATCATCTAACTTGAATATAAATTTATTGCAGTCATGTTTTTAAGTACCATCATTGTCATTCTCATTTGCATTGTGTTTAATATTGTTTTTATAAACTCAGTCTAAAAATTGTAGTGTTTGCACAGGTGTCCGCGGGCTCCAACGATAAGCCACCGCCACTGGGGACCAGCAGTTCTCCCCGTGCACAGGTATCGTGTGTATTAAATCATAAATTTAATTTCAAATACGATGACTTGTCAGTGTATATTTATATTTTTGTATATTAAACTATGAGGTTATAAATGTGTATGAAGGTGCGAGCACCTCGGCCTGCCAGTGCCGTTATTCCTCCCTCCCCGACCTTTCGGCCACCCTATATGCCAATTGTATCCCCTGGCATACATGCCCCATTCCCTAACCCCTTCCATCCAGCCCCCCCTCCTATATAGCACCACAGTTCCATCCAGCTCCCCCTTACGTAGCATATCCAACTCCACCTCCGTATCAGTTTCCCATGTTTCCACCCTCCCCCATCTGACCACAGCACACCACCCATCCACAGTCACCCATCCCTCTACTGCAACACAGACCTTGCTCCCCCCCAACATTCCCCCACCACACTCGCTTCCCCTTTGAGGGCGCCCCGATCCATACTACATCCAGTTGGGGTTTATAGCCCTAGACGTCCATCTCCACTTCGCCCACCCCAGTCCATGCCTCCTCCTGCCACCCTCCCTTCTTCCACTGTTCCCCCCAGTGGTGTAGCCACCGTTGATGTGGCTACATCCTCCCCTTTACCGTCCACCCTAGCATTGGAGCAGGTTGTCCAGCCGACTGCTCCATCTGCCATCCTCGAAGACCAGCCGACTTTGTTCACGGTGAGATTGACTAGTTTATCAAAATCTCGTTCAATTTTAACAGAAATTACTATATGCATCTAGTTTCAGCATTGATCTGATTATTCTAAATGTTGCAGGGTGGCATTGCCGAGAGACTTGGATCATGGAGGAGGGACACCCACTCATGACTTACAGTCTCGCATGCGGTGAGTTATCCAAGATTTGAAAACTATTTTTATTTTGAAATTATGTTTTATACTTGTATAATTCCCAGGAAAAGTTGACATATTATTGTTGTCGTTTCAGGGCTCAGGGGGATGTGCTCAAAGACGCCGGAAGGACCCAGCTTCCTCTAGCATGAAGAAGAGGGAGATTGATTTTGGAGATGCACCTGGGAGCTCCGAGGGTGGGAAGGAGGATTGAGAGACCCTCCTATGTACACTAGCCACGATGTGGCATTTTTGGCACAAGTTGCCATATTTTGTACAGGGCACCATGGGCCATATTTTGTATAGGGCACAAGTTGCCTTTTTTTGTATGAGCCATGAGTTTCCATTATATAGACGCTGGGAACAATGTTCCATTTTTCCAAAAATTGTACATGATTGGATCATTTTTGCATATTAATAGATGGATCTGCACTTGTGTATATGAGTTTGTCTTTGATTACATTTTTGCATACATGATTTTGTCTTCAATTCACAATTGTCATCTATGGATCATAGTGTTAATTGCATGTTATTTCAATGGTTATTATTTCACAAATTTGTCTTAAGCAATTACACACAACATATCCTAAATGTTTATGGTTTATTGAATAAATGTTTACAATCATCTAATCATTTACATTCTAGAAGCTACCAAACCTGCGCAAGTGGTTTACTGATTTTATTTCCAGCACATCTTTTTATATTTATATGCTCATGGATCATATGGAAAAACATTTAATTAATTAATTTTGTTAAGATAAGATTTAAGCCATCTTTATTGAAGTCATTCAAATCACTACGACCTAGTTGGACCCTTAATAGATTGGGTAACACCCTCTTGCAAATATTTTACTCTCTCCAAGAGAGTCTCATTCAATAATCACTCGTAAAATAATAACTATAACCTTGGCATTATTAGATAATATCATTTGTGGATGATTTTGGGAAATAATCCAACATGTTTTAATGTGAATTATGATTCTACAACATTATGGTTCATTGTTGATTTAAGTTTTGTGAATATCTTTATTTATCCAAGAATGATCTTTCATTTTACACATGAGCAAACATTTATTTCTGAAAGGTGTCTATTGGATTAATTCACTTGCAACTTTCTAAATTAAGCACTCACATAGGACTTTAACTTAATGGAAAACACATCTTAATCTTCAAACAAGTTTGAAATCCTAAGACCTTTTCTCCAACCTTGACCAAGAAGCCTCCCTTGGTCTTTAAAGTAGGTCTAAAACTTGGGAAAATATTTGTTGAGGTGGCAGTGGCAATCATTTCTGGAAGTCGCACTTGTAGCATTAGAGGATTAGGACTTTGCCACTTGGGTGTGAAAACAAGATGTAACAGGATGCACTAGCATTTATGGATGAGAGAAATAGGGAGCGCATGCATGCGCCATCCTCCATTAATTTCCAGTTTAGATGTTTTTCCTAAATTAGCAGTTCAGTTCTAATTCTGCATTTTTTGTTTTATTTAGTTTTGCATGCACAGTGAGAGAGTGCAGTTCCCTGGGCACTCATATGTGAGGATTACAGTCTAAGTTAAGGGGGAATATCTCTAGGAGGATACATGCTTGCAGCATGCCTCAGATAATCCTAGTACAGGTGCAGTTAGTTAGCCTATTTATCCATGCAAACAAGGCGCTCTAGAGTTAGAGTCTTACACTCTTAGGATACCCAAACCCTAGCACTAAACCATCTTCTTCATCCTCACCATCACCATCACCATCACCATCAACATCTTCATCATCACAACCATCTTTATCTCTAACTCTAACCCTAATTCAATTTCCTTATATAACTCTATCCCTAACCCTCACCCAAACACTAGCACTAAACCATCCTCTTCATCCTCACCATCACCATCACCATCACCGTCACCATCGCCATCATCATCATGTATTCATCATCATCACCATCTTCATCATCATTGTTAACTCTAACTCTAACCCTAATTCAATGTCATTCTATAACTCTATCCCTAACCCTCACCGAAACCCTAGCACTAAACCATCTTCTTCATCATCACCATCACCATCACCATCACCGTCAATGTCTTCATCATCACCACCATCTTCATCATCATCATCAAGTCTAACTCTAACCCTAATTCAATTTCCTTCTATAACTCTAGCCCTAACCCTCACCCAAACCCTAGCACTAAGCCATCTTCTTCATCCTCACCATCACCATCACCGT
The DNA here is from genome assembly GCA_027924585.1 of Larix kaempferi. Lineage (NCBI taxonomy): Eukaryota > Viridiplantae > Streptophyta > Pinopsida > Pinales > Pinaceae > Larix > Larix kaempferi. The sequence continues at coordinate 10,538,536 of BSBM01000114.1, forward strand.
CTCTGTCACCATCATCATCATGTCTTCATTATCATCATTAACTCTAACTCTAACCCTAATTCAATTTCCTTCTATAACTCTAGCCCTAACCTTCACCCAAACCCTAGCACTAAGCCATCTTCTTAATCCTCACCATCACCATCACCATCACCGTCACTGTCACCATCATCATCATCATTAACTCTAACTCTAACCCTAATTCAATTTCCTTCTATAACTCTATCCCTAACCCTCACCCAAACCCTAGCACTAAGCCATCTTCTTTATCCTCACCATCACCATCATCGTCACCGTTACCATCATCATCATGTCTTCATCATCATCATTAACTCTAATTCTAACCCTAATTAAATTTCCTTCTATAACTCTAGCCCTAACCCTCACCCAAACCCTAGCACTAAGCCATCTTCTTCACCCTCACCATCACCATCACCATCACTGTCACCGTCACCATCATCATCATGTCTTCATCATCATCATTAACTCTAACTCTAACCCTAATTCAATTTCCTTCTATAAATATAGCCCTAACCCTCACCCAAACGCTAGCACTAATCCATATTCTTCATCCTCACCATCACCATCACCATTACCATTACCATCACCGTCACCATCATCATCATGTCTTCATCATCATCATTAACTCTTACTCTAACCCTAATTCAATTTCCTTCTATAACTCTAGCCATAACCCTCACCCAAACCCTAGCACTAAGCCATCTTCTTCATCCTCACCATCACCATCACCATCACCATCACCATCCCCATAATCATCAACATCTTCATCATCACCACCATATCCATCATCATCATTAACTCTAACTCTAACCCTAACTCTAACTCTAACTCTAACTCTAACTCTAACTCTAGTTTCCTCATCAACATCTCCATCATCATCATCTTCTCCATCGTCATCATCTTCATCACCATGACCATGACCATGACCATGACCATCACCATCATCATCACCATCATCATCATCATAAGTGCCCGGTGGACGATTTTGCAGAGTTGACCCCCATGTGCAAAAATTGCACACTCCCTCACTGAGCAAAACCCTAGTTTCCAAGTTGGATGTACAAGATGGCACCGATGCCACGGGACTGGAGGAGAGGGGCACCCCAAGCACTATCCCGGCATCTTGAATCCAACGGAGTTGACGGTTCATCGATCGAAGCCACGGTCATCATTCTATGGCTCGTTCTGTCTTGCATCCAAAAGGCCTTCAGGGACACCTGCTGGATACTTTCTGGGGGGATGGAAGTCCAACCGTGCAGCAAAACTGGGCTCCGGGGAGTCCTGCAGGTTTGTCTAGGCAGGTTCCGGCTGGGAACGCTGGCCGTAAGTGCCCGGCGGACAATTTTGCAGAGTTGAACCCCGTGTGCAAAATTGCACACTCCCTCACTGAGCAAAAACCTAGTTTCCAAGATGGACATACAATATGGCACTAGGGCCACGAGACCGAAGGAGAGGGGCACCCTTGGCACTATCCAAACGTCTTGAATCCAACGGAGTCGACAATTCCTTGATCAGAGCCACGGTCGTCATTCTATGGCTTGTTCCATCTGGCATCCAAAAGGCCTTCAGGGACACATGCTGGATACCTGCCGGGGGCATAGAAGTCCAACCGTGCAGGAAAATCGAGTTCCAGGGAGTCCTGCAGGTGTGTCTAGGAAGGTTCTGACTGGGAACGCTAGCCATAAGTGCCCGATCGACGATTTTCCAAAGTTGACCCCAATGTGAGGGCCATCCAAATTTGCTCAAGGGGGCCATTTCTCCTCCCAATGCCCCTGGGAGTGTGTGGCCACCGTGGATAGGTCCACAATGGCCACATGGACCTATGGGAGACAATAGAATCAAATTCCTCTCGTCGGTTTGGGTTCCGTGGCCTTGGGGAAATTCCTCCAAGTGTCCCTGAATGGCCCGGGGTGCCCGACTAGAATGCCTGTAGCACCCGAATAGTGGCTCGGTTCATGAATCCATCGATTTGGATGGGTCTGGAACAGCAAGTTTCAGCTAGGGGCCCCCCCACAGCGTCCCCTGAAGACCCGGAAGCTGTGCCAACGAACCATCTCTAGAGCTAGGGTTTTGCTCAGTGATGGCCATTCTAGATTCGCTCAAGGGGTGCATTTCTCGTCCAGAGGCCCCTGGGCATGTGTGGCCACCATGGACAGGTCTACAATGGCCACGTGGACCTGTGGGAGGTGACGGAATCCAAGTCCTCTCGTCAGTTTGGGTTCCGTGGCCTGGGGAAATTCCTCCAAGTGTCCCTAAATGGCCCTGGGGTGCCTGACTAGAATGCCCGTAGCACTTGAACCATGTCTCGGTTCGTGAATCCGTTAATTCTGGTGGGTTCAGGACAGTGGGTTTTAGGTAGGGGACCCCCACAGCGTCCCCCGAAGACCCAGAAGCTATGCTAATGAGCCATCTCTGGGGCTAGGGTTTTGCTCAGTGATGGCCATTCCAAATTCGCTCAAGGAGTGCATTTCTCGTCCGGAGACCCCTGGGGGTGCGTGGTCACCATGGACAATCCACAATGGCCACGTGGACCTGTGGGAGGTGACATAATCCAAGTTTGCTCACCGGTTTGGGTTTCGTGGCCCTGGAGCAAATCACCGAAGTGTCCCTGAACGGCCATCACTAAGAAAAACCCTAGCTCCGGAGATGGCTCGTTGGCACAGCTTCCGGGTCTTCGGGGGACACTGTGGGGGGTCCCCTAGCTGAAACTTGTTGTCCCAAACCCACCGAAATTGATGGATTCGCAAACCAAGCCACGGTTCGGGTGCTACAAGCATTCTAGTCGGGCACCCCGGGGTCGTTTAGGGACACTTGGAGGAATTTCCCTATGGCCACGGAACCCAAACCGAAGAGAGGACTTGGATTTCGTTGCCTCCCACAGGTGCACATGGCCAGTGTGGACCTGTCCATGGTGGCCACGCATGCCCGGGGGCCTCCGAATGAGAAATGCACCCCTTGAGCGAATCTGGAATGGCCATCACTAAGCAAAACCCTAGCTCCGAAGATGGCTCGTTGGCACATCTTCCGGGTCTTCGGGGGACACTATGGGGGGACCCCTAGCTGAAACCCACCACCTCGGACCCACCGGAATCGACAGATTCGCGAACCGAGCCACAGTTCGGGTGCTATGGGAATTCTAGTCGGGCACCCCGGGGTCGTTCAAGGACACTTGGAGGAATTGCCTCGGGGCCATAGAACCCAAACCAGCGATAGGACTTGGATTCCGTCACCTCCCATAGGTCCATGTGGCCATTGTGGACTTGTCCACGGTGGCCATGCATGCCCAAGGGCCTCCGGATGAGAAATGCACCCCTTGAGTGAATCTGGAATGGCCATCACTGAGCAGAACCCTAGCTCTGAAGATGGCCCATTGGAACTGCTTCCGGGTCTTCAGGGGATGCTATGGGTTGTCCCCTAGATGATACTCGTCGTCTCGGACCCATCGAAATTGATGGATTCATGAACCAAGCCACGGTTCGGGTGCTACGAGCATTCTAGTCGAGCACCCCGGGGCCATTCAAGGACACTCTGGCAGCGCATATGCCTACACAGAAAATTACACCTGCTGCCAGCTTGTATTATTCCTTAAAGCATCGCATCAGTCATTTCATAAGCAAACTCACTCACTCATAATTTGAAATGAAACTTCAACTATAGGAGCTAGATCAAACTTATAAAAATAAATCAAAAATTTAAAACAAAATAAGTCAAAAACCTAAACAAAACAAAATTATGAAAATAATTCAACAAAATGAAAAGATTGGAAAAAATCGTCGACCGAGCAAGTACGGCTAGCGTTCCTAGCTGGAACCTACCTAGACACACCTGCAGGACTCCCCAGAACTCGGTTTTGCTGCACAGTTGGACATCTATGTCCGAGGCAGGTATTCAACAGGTGTCCCTGAAGGCCTTTTGTTTGCGAGACGGAACGAGCCATAGAATGAAGACCATGGCTCCGATCGACGAACCGTCGACTCCATTAGATTCAGGACGCCGGGATAGCGCCAAGGGTGCCCCTCACCTCTGGTCCTGTGGCCCCAGCGCCATCTTGTACGTGCATTTTGGAAACTAGGGTTTTCCTTAGTGAGGGAGTGTGCAATTTTTGCACATGGGGGTCAACTCTGCAAAATCGTCCGCCGTGCAGGTACGGCTAGCGTTCCCAGCTGGAACTTACCTAGACACACCTGTAGGACTCCCCAGAACCCGGTTTTGCTACTCGGTTACTTCTATGCCCCCAGCAGGTATTCAGTAGGTGTCCCTGAAGGCCTTTTGGATGCAAGACAGAACAAGCCATAGAATGACAACCGTGGCTCCGATCGACTAACCATCCACTCCGTTGGATTCAGGATGCCACGATAGTGTTGGGGGTACCCCTCTCTTATGGTCCCGTGGCCCTGGTGCCATCTTGAGAGTCCATCTTGGAAACTAGGGTTTTGTTAGCGAGGGAGTGTGCAATTTTTGCACACAGGGTTCAACTCTACAAAATCATCCGTCGAGCACATTTGATGATGATGATGGTGATGATGATGAAGATGTTGATGATGATTGTGATGGTGATGGTTATGGTGATGGTGATGGAGATGGAGATGATGATGATGGAGAAGATGATGATGATGGAGATGTTGATGAGGAACCTAGAGTTAGAGTTAGAGTTAGGGTTAGTGTTAGAGTTACTGATGATGATGGATATGGTGGTGATGATGAAGACGTTGATGATGATGGTGATGGTGATGGTGATGGTGAGGGTGATGGTGATGGTGATGGTGAGGATGAAGAAGATGGATTAGTGCTAGGGTTTGGGTGAGGGTTAGGGCTAGATTTATAAAAGGAAATTGAATTAGGGTTAGAGTTAGAGTTAATGATGATGATGAAGATGGTGGTGATGATGAAGACGTTCATGGTGATGGTGATGGTGATGGTGATGGTGTGGGTGATGATGAAGAAGATAGCTTAGTGCTAGGGTTTGGGTGAGGGTTAGGGATAGAGTTATAGAAGGAAATTGAATTAAGGTTAGAGTTATAGTTAACAATGATGATGAAGATGGTGTTGATGATGAAGACATGATGATGATGGTGACGTTGACAGTGATGGTGATGGTGATGGTGAGGATGAAGAAGATGGCTTAGTGCTAGGGTTTGGGTGAGCATTAGGGCTAGAGTTATAGAAGGAAATTGAATTAGGGTTGTAGTTAGAGTTAATGATGATGATGAAGATGGTGGTGATGATGAAGACGTTGATTGTGATGGTGATGGTGATGGTGAGGATGAATAAGATGGCTTAGTGCTAGGGTTTGGGTGAGGGTTGGGGCAAGAGTTATAGAAGGAAATTGAATTAGGGTTAGAGTTAGATTAGTGATGACGATGAAGATGGTGGTGATGATGAAGACGTTGATGGTGATGGTGATGGTGATGGTGACGGTGATGGTGATGGTGATGGCGATGATGAAGAAGATGGCTTAGTGATAGGGTTTGGGTGAGGGTTGGGGCTAGAGTTATAGAAGGAAATTGAATTAGGGTTAGAGTTAGAGTTAATGATGACGATGAAGATGGTGGTGATGATGAAGATGTTGATGGTGATGGTGATGGTGACGGTTATGGTGATGGTGATGGTGATGGTGATGGCGATGATGAAGAAGATGGCTTAATGCTTGGGTTTGGGTGAGGGTTGGGGCTAGAGTTATAGAAGGAAATTGAATTAGGGTTAGAGTTAGAGTTAATGATGATGATGAACATGGTGGTGATGATGAAGACATTGACGGTGATGGTGATGGTGACGGTGATGGTGATGGTGATGGTGATGGTGATGGTGATGGCGATGATGAAGAAGATGGCTTAGTGCTAGGGTTTGGGTGAGGGTTGGGGCTAGAGTTATAGAAGAAAATTGAATTAGGGTTAGAGTTAGAGTTAATGATGATGATGAAGATGGTGGGGATGATGAAGATGTTGACGATGGTGGTGATGGTGATGGTGATGATAAGGAAGATGATGATGATGGAGATGTTGATGAGGAGCCTAGAGATGATGTTGGTGATGATGATGACAAGTCCCTCTAAGTGGTTATCTATAGGAATAAAGCATCAATCTCCAACCATAAATGAGCATGTTTTAAAATATATTAGTGGAAACATCTAGGTTGATGACACAATGCTTGGATAAGGGCAAAAACCCAAAATCTAGCTAGATTTGGGTGAGCATTGAGCATAGGGAACCAAATCTATGAAAAATGTTGGGGATATAAGAGTTTTTTGGGTTATAAGAGCATGGGGAACCAAAACCCTAAACCAACATAATCATCATAATATAAGATTTTTTTGGGTTGGGGATATACCTCAAGGTACCCAAAGCATGAAAAAGGTTTGGGTGGACACAAAACTAAAGAGAGAGAAACTAAAGAGATATTTGATCGATAAGGAATTTCATAGTTCCCCAATGCTTTTCTCAAGTATAGATCTCAAAAATACCACCCTTGAAACTTTATGATAACTCCCTACCCCAAGTGGAAGACCCTTCTATCCATATATGGATTCCTAGAAGGTTTCATCTACCAAGTTAAATTTTCAAGACCATTGTAATAGATTATGTACTTCAATTTTTTTTCTAAAATTTAGGTAATTCTAATCTTGAGAACCTATCAAAACCGCTATCTTCAAATGCTACAAACATAAATAGATATATTTAAGAAAATACTAACTCAATTTACTCAAGTTTGATCCAAATCATATCACCATTTTATTCAACATAAAAGAGAAGCATGGAATAGTTTAATACATATAGGAAAAATAAAAAACATAGGAAAATACATGTATGTATGTATGTATCAACAAAAAATGCATGTACCAACAAAATAACATAAAACTACACATACCTCGATGTAGAACATAACATTCTTTGATGAAATTCTTTCTCTTATGTAAAGTTGACTGGCCTCATTCAATAAATCCATCTGGATCATCTCTGTTGCTATTTGTCTCCATCAATCTCTCGTGCTCTGAATGACGCAGGTAGTAGGGTACCTTGGTTGAGATCTTGCTTGACATTGTTTGAATATGGATGTTTGTACCAACAATCAAGTTTGTGAAGTGATACACCACTGAACCTGGTCTGTAATCCATGAATACATTCCCACTAGTCTTTCTTGACTTCCCATCTAGTGTAAGATATTCCCCCTTAACCACCATTGAGCCAGTAGGAAATTCAATTCCTTCATCGTCGATTAATGATCTGTAGAGGTTTTTCTTACCTTGGAGGCACCATGCCAACCAATAATCCACGCCCCATTCATTGTTTTTCGGTGCAACAACTGCGTATATGTGTCCTAGTTATATAAGATCTGAGATATGGTCGTAGTCTGTCGAAATCGCTGACTAGCCCTCCTCTAACTGGGTTGTTTCAACAACTACAAATTGTTCTACTACAAGTGACACATGATCCCATTCATTAACCCAGTCCATGCATTCGCATTCATTCCATTCGCCACTGCTGCAAGGGTTGCAAAAGCATGCAAGCTTTTGTGTCCATATTTCAAATAAGTGGTTGTTTGAGCTTCGAACTGAATGAAATCCATGTGTTCCTTGTACTGTGCCGCAACTATAGGAACACAAACGATCTATGTCAACCACTAGCCAAAATATTCTCGCCACACATCTTGCCACCGATGATGTTTGTTGATCTCTTGCTTGTTCTAACATTGTTTCGGAGCACCATTGAACTGTGGACCGTGCATCTCGGATATGAGGTTCCTTGTCAAACCTCATCTCTTCCCTTCGTAGTGCGGTCTTGATGCATGCACTAGCCCCATCATGATCGCCTTTTCCGTGCCCAGTCTCAAAATAGTTCCAGATATGCGACACATTATAAGTCTTATGCAAAGTACTCATCCATTGGAATACTCGGGCATTTTTGAACTGGCCCGCACAACCATCCGACCATATCCAATGCTGATCCATCTGTATATCTCTCTCCTTCAACTGATCATAGAAAATTTGAAAACAATGTTGCACATAATGCAGATCATGGGTTTTATCATCACTTATGTAAAAGTTTGTCTCCTTCAGTATTATCCTCTTGTCATTGCTACTTTATGGCCCATGCCTATACATAATATGTACCATGATGCTGACTTGGTCTGAATGGTAATATTGACTCTGGATTTCATTTTGTGGTTGAAGGGTGTAATTTTCTACAAAATCCACAATTGAAACTATGGTTCCAATGAGAAATGTGTCCCTGCATTTTCTGTACTTCTCATCTTGCCATTGCGCTACATGCACATGTTGAACATACTGCTCAGTTTTCTTGTAGAATTCCATCAAGAAGTCACATACTGGTACCTGTTACCATGGAAACAAGGGAAATATTACAATGTGGCCTTTGGGAAAATGTATATGCCATAAATTGAACGTGTAATATGAAAAATATGCAATATTCATTTGTACCTGTGACTTTACTAATGCAATCTTTTTACTTTCTCTGACACTATCTAATTGATAGGTCACGTACTTGAAGCTCTACATCTCCACACCCATCATGCCAAATTCTGTGTCCTTGCTTTCATGAATGCAACGGTTCAAAAGAGAAAACCCACTGCACATAGAACATGTCCCATATAGACACGATTTTTCATAATAATTTTGTCCTTCGGGCCTTGGACACATGATGTTGTGGATGAAGTCTCTTGATGCATTCGGTGGTAGTATGGATTCATTGTAGCCCTGCACAATGTTAGTATGCAAATCACAAAATATATGTTTATATGTGTCATAATAATATTCATATTCTACGTGGTATCTACAACAACAAGTGTTCCGATCAATGCATATATGAACGTACCATGGTTTTCATTTCTCAAAGGACCTTTGGCCCAGGTTCAATTGTGTGTGCTCGTTCCTGAATCTCTCATAGAGTTCAGTCTGTGTGGTGTCAAGGGAGTGTTTAACATGGGGCTCACATTCAGTAGAATATTTTCTCAATTTTAGCACATCTCTTTGGTTTGATGAAGGTCTAGTATGATCATGCCAAAAATTTTGTACTAACTCCTTAACATCATCAATTAGCTTCCTATCTGCATGAGGCATCCTACCAACAAAATCCCAACAATCGCTTCCACCCGGAGTGTCAAGATTTTTTCTTATAACAGAGTACTTTTTAATAGTTTTTTCTATTTAATTTGAGTATGTGAGAAGTGTGTGATAGCAAGCGACATTGCCTTGTGGACTTGCTTACAACTGATTCTGCTAAAACACAACGAGCCACACAAAGATATTTTGTACGAGACTTCTTCCCAATCGCATTAAATGCATATTGGAGATTTCTAACAATATGATTGTTGGCCTATGAAATTTTAACCATATTTATGCCCAAAATTCTCCCAACAATAGCTAAAGAATGTGGATTTAACAAACATAGCAATAATTGACATTTACCTGCATCACCTTTGAATTCAAAATATTCTTTGATAATTTTGTTGCATTGCCATTCAATAGTGCATTTTGGCAACTTGCCTTCAAGCCCCGACATAGCACTCTCATCCACATGAATACGTCTAGGAGTTCTTCGTCTTGCACTGGACAATCGAGGTAGGGAGGGTGAACATGATACATGAATACCCGAGCTTGTTTGTTGTGGTGCTAGGTTCATAGATTGGGACATAATGGGAGTGTGGTCGACAGGGTTGTGGTCTTCTTGGGGAGATTGCAAATTAAGCAAGGCTTGTATGTCCATCTCTACACATGCAGCATCTCCCAAAATTCTTGTGTCGTGAGGAACTTCAGAATGACTCGTTGATGGATTGTTGGTTGGAGATTGTGTTGATGTTGGAATTTGAGTTGGGTCCGTTGGACGCGACCGCTTTACCCATGGTTCTGAATAAGAGGTTGTCATGTCAACAACTATGTTAGGATCAGTGACATGATCTAGGGAAATGATAGGACCATGTCTCAATCTTTCCATTCCCAACTTGGCCCTTTCTCTTAAGTCATTGACCTTTTCAATGGGAAGATTCCTTATATCTTTTTTTTTTGCATTTTGTGGGTTTCCCATCTCCAAAAGTCTCTTTAACACAACTATCAGGCCTACCCCTGCAAAAGAAACAACAAATAAGATATTAGTGCCATTATACAATGAACCTGTTAGGAACCCATGTTAACCCTTCTCTTTACTATGTTAGTATATTGTTGTTGGACGCATATGCTTTGTAAGTCGTCCCGTAGTATTTGTTGATCCGTAGTTTATATTAGCCCATAGTATTGATCCATAGTATTGGACGCATATGCTTTGTAAGTCATCCCGTAGTATTATATGTCCCATGGTTTTGACTCATAGTATTGGGCATAGACTTAGTATATAAGTGTGTGTTGAGGTCATTGAAGGCACCGTGAAGTTAATTGTATTGAGCTTGCTCAAAGGAGGTTGCCCCCTCGAAGTGGCCTGTGGTCAATGTAAAAGCGATTCTATTCTATTATTTCTGATATCTCGTGTATTTGCATTAATTAATTATTGCAGGTACATCACATCTGGTATCAGAGCACTTTCCTTGGCACAAGTGGGAAATTGTTTTTTTCTTTTTTTGGGCGGCGACTTTTAGATCAATTTCTGAAACTTTCTGCACAAAATCAGAAGAAACCGATTGCATATCTGAATTCCTCTTTCAAAAATACGCAGTTTCAAAAAAAAAATCATCTCATTTAGAGTTCTAAAAGTGGAGATATCGTGGATTTAAAATCAGCAATTTTTCAGAATTTCGGCGACGGCCGCGGAAATTGCGGTGAGAAAATCTTTTGACCGAGTGCCCAGATTTCTATTCCGCTTTCACAAGTAGAAGCAGAGTGGTTGTTCCAATTCCGGAAACATGCTATAATAGCGATTCTGAGCAATATAGATCCGGTATTTGAACATTGGGTGGAATTTCTGCCCAAATTTTTTCTGTTGCAGGTTCGGATTTGGGAATAATCCCTATCCGCTTAACTGTGGGAAGTACTTGGGAATAAGCCCTAAAACTCATTGTGAGGAGTACCACAGGAACCCCGAAGTAGCTGGCCCATTGAGAGGACCTGCCAGTGAAAAGGGCAACAACCCCTACCTGATTGACTAGTTCCCACCCGTGAGGTAAACCAAGAGCTGTCGTTTGTGGCAGAGTGGTTATCAGTTTTCCCTGAGCCGTGGAGAGAGGGGTACTGCCCCAATACGCAAGCCATCAGACAGCATTGGTGGCCGAGTGAAACCCCTGAAATGTTAGGAAGCCGCACATACCTGGGGTCCATATCTACTTTCAGCTGAACTATTGTCGATCACTGCTGCGCCGTTTTAGATCCATTTTGCAAGCCGTTCCAGATCCAGCCGTTCGGCGTTGTTCCAGATTCCTTCCGAGCCATAGCCGCTCCAGTTTGTTTAAAAAAAAAAAAAAAATCCGAGCCGTAGCCGCTCCATTCCGAAAATAAAAATAAAAAAAATCGGGTTATGGTTGTCACCCGTGCAGGAGCACACACCATGGAGGAAGCACTTGCAGCCATCCAAACCAAACTCCAAGATCTGGATGAAAAATTTCTCAGCCTCCATCTTCAGCATTCAACCATGAACAATACCAGACAGCCAGAATCTTTTGCAGCCACCGGGTTCTCTGCTTCTAGCAATTTTCGTGGGCCGAAGCTTGATTTTCCTCGCTTCAATGGTACTGATCCGACTGGATGGATATACCGAGCAGAACAATATTTCAGTCTGCATAATACTTTTGATGTTCAGAAAGTTCCACTTGCATCCTTTCATTTGGAACAGGAAGCCCTTCAATGGTACCGTTGGTACATCAAAGCTCATCCCGAGCCAAACTGGACATATTTTTGCCAACTCATTTTGCCACGATTTGGTCCTAGTTCTTTTGACGACTTCACAGGAGCACTCACTAAACTTCACCAAACTGGCACAGTGAGAGAGTATCAGATGGAATTTGAGAAACTGGCCAATCACACAAAAGGATTGTCTGATGAATTCTATAGGAGTTGTTTTATCAGTGGTCTCAAGGATGAAATCCGCTCAGAGGTCAAAATGTTTTGTCCCAACACAATGATGGAAGTCCTAGGGTTGGCTAAGCTGGCTGAGGACAAGATCGCAGCTCAACAACACTCCAAACCCACCTTTGTTCCCTTCAGAAATATGGGTTCCCAACGACCTCCCATCACGCCTGCTCCTCAACCAACTCCTATCAAGCATTTGTCTGAAATAGAAATGCAGGCACACCGGGAAAAAGGGATTTGCTATGAGAAATTCACTCGGGGACATAGATGTGTTCAACAAAAGCTCTATCTCTTGGATGTGGATTCTCTGCCTGCCGTAGAACTTGGTGAAGAAGCTACAGATACAGTAGATGATCAGGTCGACATTCAACACCTGCCTGTTAACACCCCATCTCAGGATGACCCACCCGAGATCTCTCTCCATGTTGTAACCGGAGTCACCACCCCACAAACAATGCGAGTCAGGGGATACTTCAAGAAGCTCCCTCTTACCATCCTCATTGATTCTGGTAGCACTCATAACTTCATTGACCCTCGAATTGCCAAACAGGCTGATTGTTTTGTCCATCCTTGCTCCAACTTTGAAGTCATGGTTGCCAATGGGGGTACCTTACCTTGCAAGGGGAAGTGTCACAATGTGCGTATCTCTATGGAAGATTATAACCTACACTCTGACATGTTTGCCTTGTCCTTAGGCGGATGTGATGTGGTTTTGGGGGTTCAATGGTTACGCACACTTGGCCCCATCTTATGGGATTTTGCGGAACTTTGGATGCAGTTCAAAGTCAATGGGGCACAACACAAATTTATGGGCTTACAACCAGGGTCTCTCTGCATCATCAGTTCACATCGCCTGGAAAAAATCCTTAAGAAGAATTCACATGGTGTCATCGCTCAGCTCAATTCCATTCAGATGCACCCATCAACAGTCTCCACTACTTCCTTGGATAGATATGCAGATATCTTTGCTGAACCAATGCGCTTGCTGCCTTCAAGAGACCTTTCCGGTAAGAATGTAGCCAAATCTACCTCTCAGCAGGAAATGATGGCTATTTTGCATGCAGTACAGAAGTGGCAGCCATACCTATTAGGGAATTATTTCTGCATCAAGACTGATCTCCCGAGTCTGGAATTTTTTTTGGAACAATGGGTCTCCTCCCCAACACACCTGCAATGGGTTATCCAACTCATGGGTTGTCCCTATGTGATCACTTACAAGAAGGGTAAGGACAATATGGTGGAAGATGCTCCTTCTCGCACAATTGATGACCCAGTTTCTCTTACAGCTGTTTCTCTGCTTGTTCCAAATTGGTTGCAATATGTTCAATAGGGCTATCTCTTCTATGAACTCCATGCTTCTTCATTAACAGGGCACTCTGGGTTCTGCAAAATGTATGACCGGGAACAATGTAACTTCTTCTGGTTGGGACTAAAAATGACAATTCAACAGATGGTGGCTGACGATGATACTTTCCAAGTAAACAAGGGGGAAACGACACTCCTTTCGGGATTGCTCAAACCCGTACCCATCCCTACACAGCTTTGGCCAACTATTTCTATGGATTTCCTAGCAGCGCTCTGGTGGTACAATACCACATATCAAAGGACACCATATGAAGCAGTCTATGGAAAAACACCACATGTTCTTCTTCCATACACCATTAGCAGCTCTCCAGTTCAGGAAATTGACTCGGTTCTTCGAAACCGCGATCAGATTCTTCTCATTCTGCAGGACAATCTTCACATGGCCAGAATTCGCCTGAAACAACAAGCCGATCAGCACCGTTCTGAGCGCATTTTCCACACAGCTGACAGGGTTCTTCTTCATCTATAGCCTTCCAAGAAATCCTCCTTGACACTCCAAAGGCGTCAGTGGCCCGAAATGCAAACCGAGGATGCTACCGGGGAACCACTCCTTCAGATTCTGCAGCAATTTCTCCAACCAAAGCTTTGAGGACAAAGCTTTTTCTAAGGGAGAGGGGATGTTAGGAACCCATGTTAACCCTTCTCTTTACTATGTTAGTATATTGTTGTTGGACGCATATGCTTTGTAAGTCGTCCCGTAGTATTTGTTGATCCGTAGTTTATATTAGCCCATAGTATTGATCCATAGTATTGGACGCATATGCTTTGTAAGTCGTCCCGTAGTATTATATGTCCCATGGTTTTGACTCATAGTATTGGGCATAGACTTAGTATATAAGTGTGTGTTGAGGTCATTGAAGGCACCGTGAAGTTAATTGTATTGAGCTTGCTCAAAGGAGGTTGCCCCCTCGAAGTGGCCTGTGATCAATGTAAAAGCGATTCTATTCTATTATTTCTGATATCTCGTGTATTTGCATTAATTAATTATTGCAGGCACATCACAGAACCGGACACATTCCAACATAGCTTGCCACTTTACAAATTAACATATACAACTACAGACTATGTTGGTTTATTTGTGTTCGAATAAACATCATTATCCCTTACAATTCCAATCAATATAGATGATGTTTGGTCAAGTGTAGAGAGGAGAAACTAGTGTCTTTCCTGGACATGAATTCATAAAAATTATGGTAGTAACACCCTACAACAGAGATGGCTAGAGATCCCTTGGGAATAGTTTGATAGTTTTTCTACATCAAATAAGGTAACCTTAATTAGTTGCATTTTTTTCTTTCTCCCTTAATGTTATCAATTCTAAATTTTGCACCTAGTTTGATTGCTTTGTCTTCCTAGTGGAATGGTATATCCTTCCATTTGAGGCAATGTCCTTTACCATCGTAAATTACTAGGTTATATAACACATTAAGGAGTTGAAGAAACAACAACAAACTATTTCCTTAGATCTATAAACCTTGAGATGATGGAATGTGATTTTGAGTTTAAAATACCCATGGTTGAATTCAACTATGCATCACAATAGAATAAGAGATGAGAGATTTGAGGTTTTGTGGATGAGTTGAAGTGATATTTTTAGTTATGTTTAGTGAGTGTGTGGTTTTTTTTGCTAGCATAATATGAGGTGAAAAGAACAAAATTAACTTGGGAACTAATTACACAATGAGGAGGTTGCATACTTCATATTGTCTAGTGTTCATATGAGTTTTTTTAGATGTGAACTTGGGAAATCTTCTTGTCAAATTCATTGTTGTCTATGCATGGATATTGTTGTGGGCATATGATAAAAACAAAAAGGCATGGGCTCATCTCAAATCTTGTGAATTAAAAGACTCATTTACAATTCACCATACCTCTATAGAAATGATCTCCACTTGCAATGGAAACTGGTAGCTTGAATGAATCCACTAAATTCAAAGACCGCTGAAGATGTTTGATAGATTCCAAGGGTGATTTTGTGTCTAATAGATCAAAGAGTGTCCAAAATATCAATGAGTGTGAGCCAATGAGAAACCTGTGAGAGCTTGAAACTCGCGGAAGAAGTGAAACCCTTGTTTTTGGTAGAATTCCCGGGAAACAGAGAACTCTGGTTTTTTTAAACTAGTAACAGGGTCGCGCACGCATGAACTCTTTTTTTTTTAAACTAGTAACAGGGCCGCGCACGCGTGTTTTTCGTGCATACATGTAAGGAGCGCGCACGTGTCCAAACCCGCGCACACGCCCCTATATAATGTTTAAACCATTTATTCTCCAACGTTTACACCATCTAATGCCAAACCTTCCCCCACTTCGAAAATATTTGCATACATTGGACTCGGTGATGAAGTTTGAAGGGTGGGTCTTAATTTTCATTAGAAGGGATTACTCTTTGACACATTTGATAATTTATGGTTGTCTATGTGCCTTGACCTAATTGACATTGTAAGGTGAGGATGTGCATGCATAATAATCCTAATTTATGATTATGCGATGAGGATTTAAATGGAAGAGGATGTAAAGACGTGTTATTTTTATACGTATTTTGATGGCGAGTGTCAAAGAGAAACGTGGTGATAAACCACTATTCCTAAGCCAGAAATTGTTTTTTTAAATTTTATCAATAAGCATTGTGGTACTTTGGTCCAAATGTTTTTTCTAACTCATTGTTTCTCCATATTGTGTGCCTACTGCCACCTCTCTATATCAATGCATAAAATCAACCTTTTCCTGGTTTGTGGTTATAGTTGCATGCCATTGAGTGTTGTTTAGAGTTTCCGTGAGTCTGTGACATTCATGCAATAAATGAAGTCTTGTAGAGGAGGATTCATGAAAGAGGCAATTTGAATTTCATTTTGACAAAACACATATTTTGTAAAGATCAAATTCCATGAATGCATCCTCAGCCTACCATACAAGACCATGGATATGTTGAAAAGCATTGAACATCATTGAAGAATGAAAACCGGTTCCTCGAGATCTTATTGAAGCATATTGAGCTCAATTGAATTCCACCTGGGCCTTAATTGAAAATTCTAGACCTCACGTGTCATCAATAACACATAGAATCCATGACACTAACCCTCTACAAGGCTCCTCCTCCTCCTCCTCCTCATCATCATCATAATCATCTTCATCATTAGCAGCATCATCATCATCATCCTCATCATCATCATCCTCGTCATCGTCATCATCCTCGTCATCATCATCATCATCACCACCATCATCATCGTTATCACCCACTTCCTCATCATCATCCTCATCCTCCTCCTCCTCCTCCTCATCATCATCTTGGTCATCATCTTCATCATCAACATCGTCATCATCGACATCATCATCATCCATCATCTTCTTCATCATCATCATCATCCTCTTCATCATCATCATTGATAATGATGATGATGATGAGGAAGATGATGGATGATGATGATGTCGATGATGAAGATGATGATGATGAAGATGATGATGATGATGATGAGTACGAAGATGAAGATGATGATGTTGATGATGACGAATATGATCACCATCATCATCCTCATCATCCTCCTCCTCAACATCATCATCATAATCATCTTCGTAATCAACATCCTCATCATCATCATCCTCGGCATCGTCATCATCATCATCATCTCCATAGTCATCATAATCGTTATCACCCACTTCCTCGTCATCATCGCCATCCTCATCATCATCACCATCATCATCACCATGATCATCATCATCACCATCTTGGTCATCATCTTCATCATCAACACCATCATCATCAACATCATCATCATCGTCATCATCATCATCATCATCATCATGCTGTTCCTCATCATCATCAACATCATCATCATTGTCATCATCATCATCATCATCATCTTCTTTGTCATCATGATCATTTTCAATCGTCATCATCATTGTCAACATCGTCATCATCTTCATCATCATCATCTTCTTCATCATCATCTTGGCCATCATATTCATCATCAACATCATCATCATCGTCATCATCATCATCAACGTCATCATCATCCATCATCTTCGTCATCATCATCATCATCATCATCATCTTCGTCATCATCATCATTATCAATGATGATGATGATGAAGACGAAGGATGATGATGCAGATGAGTACGAATATGAATATGGTGATGCTGATGATAATGAATATGATCATCATCATCATCATCATCATCATCGACTTGCTTATCATCATCCTCATCCTCATCCTCATCCCCATCATCATTGCCATCATCATCATCATCATCATCTTGGTCATCGTCTTCATCATTAACATCATCATCATCTTCATCATCAACATCATCATCATCGTCATCATTAGCATCGTCATCATCTCCATCATCATCATCATCATCATCACCATGTTCCTCATCATCATTGTCATCATCATCATCATCATCATCTTCATCATCATCATCATCATTTTCAATCGTCATCATCATCGTCAACATCATCATCATCTTCGTCATCATCATCTTCTTCATCATCATCATTGATAAGGATGATGATGACGAAGATGATGATGATGATGATGATGATGATGATGATGATGATGAAGATGATGGATGATGATGAAGATGAGTACGAAGATGAAGATGATGATGTTGATGATGACGAATATGATCATCAACATCATCCTCATCATCGTCATCATCCACATCATCATCATCATCTCCATCGTCATCATCATCGTTATCACCCACTTCCCCGTCATCATCCCCATCCTCATCATCATACCCATCATCATCTTGGCCATCATCTTCATCATCAACATCATCATCATCGACATCATCATCATCAACGTCATCATCATCATCTTCATCATCATCCATCATCTTCGTCATCATCATTATCATTATCATCATCATCTTCATCATCATTATCATCATCATCATCATCATATTCGTCATCATCATCATCATCATTATCAATGATGGTGATGATCGTGATGATGAAGATGATGGATGATGATGCAGATGAGTACGAAGATGAAGATGATGATGTTGATGACGACGAATATGATCATCATCCTCGTCCTTGTCCTCATCCCCATCATCATCATCGTCATCATCATCTTGGTCATCCTCTTCATCATCAACATCATCATCATCGTCATCATCATCATCATCATCTCCATCATCATCATCGTCGTCATCACCTTGTTCCTCATCATCATCAACATCATCATCATTGTCATCATGCTCATCATCATCATCTTCTTTGTCATCATCATCATTTTCAATCATCATCATCGTCGTCAACATCATCGTCATCTTCATCATCATCATCTTCTTCATCATCATCATTGACGATGATGAGGAATTGCGTGATAACAATGATGATGATGATGATGAAGATGATGATGAGGATCATCATCATCATCATCATCATCATCATCATTGTTATCACGCAATTCCTCATCATCGTCATCATCCTCATCCTCATCCCCATCATCATCATCATCATCTTGGTCAACATCTTCATCATCAACATCATCATCGTCGTCATCATCATCTCCATCGTCATCATCGTCGTCATCACCCAGTTCGTCATCATCATCATCAGCAGCAGCATCATCATCATCCTCTTCGTCATCATCATCATTTTGAATTGTCATCATCATCATCAACATCATCATCAGCATCTTCGTCATCATCATCTTCTTCGTCATCATCATTAATGATGATGATGACGAAGATGATGATGATGAAGATGATGGATGATGATGGAGATGAGTATGAAGATGAAGATGATGATGTTGATGATGACGAATATGATCATCATCCTCATCCTCATCCTCATCATCATCATCATAATCATCCTCGTCATCATCAGCATCATCATCCTCATTCCCGTCATCAACATCATCGTAATCATCCCCATCATCCTCCTCTTCATCATCAACATCATCGTCATCATCCCCATCATCCTCATCATCATCGTCATCCCCATCATCATCATCATCCCCATCCTCCTCCTCCTCATCATCAACATCATCGTCATCATCTCCATCATCCTCATCATCATCCTCCCCATCATCATCAACATCATCGTCATCATCCCCATCCTCCTCCTCATCATCATCATATAAATTTAATTTAATTCAATTTAAAACATTATTAATTATTAAATATATATATAATTTATAAAATTATTTAGTCGCTATGACAAATTTCAAACTTTAGTAAAAACAACGCGCACGCGCCATTTTGCACGTACGCACCATTGTGTGCGTACATGCTTTTAAATACACATGCACACGTCAGTTTAGTTTTTAAATTTTGGCGGGTAATTCGTTTCCCATCAACGTGGTGGATGACTTGGCTGCTATGGTTTTAGGTTCGGATTGCCAAATTACATATAATAATATAAAAAATACATCTTATAACCAAATACATCTTATTCTATAACTTCTTCTGTTTCGAGCATGATTCTGCATATGCTACACTTGTCCACTGCTAATGAAATTGCACACACTTGTAGAACTATGTGTGTAGATTCCAAATATGTAATTTTTTATTAAAACTATTATTTGTTCATATTTTTTAGTTAATTTCAATTGCACTAACGTCAATCTTACACAAAGAGTAGGTTATTTCTTTCGTCTATAACTTTTTATTGGCTCACTTATTTTAAAAACGGAAAAGAACCCGCACAAGTACACACAAAAACATACATCCTAAAAAAAAAAAAAAATTGTTGATTGATTAGGTTAAGACTATGATATCGAGGGCTAACGCTCGGCCTAGTCATTTTAGGGACGGGTTGACTTCCTTAATTTAAAAAAAAATCAAAATTAACATAAATAAATATGGAAAAATAACGCTACACTAGAACGGCCTGTTATCTACAACTGGATATAATTTTTTTAACAAAAATCCACCATTTCAATACCAAACCAGAGGGCTAACGCAAACATATTCATTATATTTTCTTAAAAAAATAACATACCAACCTTAGGAGAACTCCATTTTTGGGGAATTATACTTAATTTCCATAAATAATATTTATATCTTCCGGAAGGTAATCCGATTTTCTACGTTTGATCTTCTTGCGCCATATACCAAAAAGTTATGTAGGTAGCTCTAATATTGCTTTTTGACGTTCAGATTTCTGTTTTTTCCTGAAATCCATTGCGACTAACGTGCCATGAATGGCCAGCATTAGCTTGCACCAGCCCTAAAGTGATAAAACAAATGAAAATGAAGTAAACATAAGAGACATTGTAAAGAACTAGTGAGTAAATCATCGCAAAAGCATATTATTCTCATTTAATATAATATATATATATATATATAATCTACAATATTCCTCGATTGCATTTATATTTATGCAGGTTCACAATATTCCATGCTTTATATTTATATTTCTGAAATTCTGATCCACAGTATTTCAACGGTCAAATACACGTTTATGATTTTTGGAGGACTCATTTTCATGTGACTCATACGGTTTGAATTAACATACAGTCTACTGAGTCAGCCATGCCCATTGTTCTAGAAGATCACATAGAGGGTTGGAATTTCACATTATAGAGAACCATTTTTTTCCCTTGAAACCGTATTTGAGAGGAATCTAAATTTACACGTCTAAAGCTACAAGAAAGCAAATCTTCAACCAGTGGGTCTGATTTTTAGATATGTATGTATCGCATTAAAATTTTTGATAAGCCTGTAAGTTGACTATAATAACCTTTGGTGAAAATCCCGTTTATATTATATTTTAGATATGCATGGAACCCATCAAATTTTTTGATGAGCCTGTAAGTTGATCGGAATAACTGCAGTGGAAATCCGGTTTATAGAAGTTTGAAAAATTAGATTCTATAAATATTGATAAGACCTAGAAAATGAGTTATTTATTTTTACATAAGAAAACATATCATTCTATAAATTGAAAAATTAGATAAGCTTATCATTTTATAAATTGAAAAATTAGATAAGCCTTAAGATATGAATTGAAAAATTAGATAATCTATAAATATTTTATAAATAAACTATAGATTTTATATTTAGATGATTTTTTTAATAAAAAAATTAGATTCTATAAATATGGATGAGACCTAAATGAGTTATAGATTTTTACATAAGAAAACATATCATTCTATAAATTGAAAAAATAGATAAGATAAGATGTAAATTCTATAAATTTAAAAAAATAGAAGGTAGGATGTAAATTGAATCTACAAAAAATATCATTCTATTCATTATCAAACTCTAGTTTACCGGGCAAAGTGAACTTGGAAATCCAGGCCTGATCGAATAGATTACTATTGTCAAAATGGTTGATGACATTGATGTTACATTGAACCATAAATTTCACTCCAACTTGCTTGACGCGTAAGAAGTCGTTCAACTACAATGTAAAGACCAATCAATTATGTGGACCCCCCTCTCACGACCAGACTGTTACAACATAAATTTCACTCCAACTTGCTTGACGCGTAAGAAGTCGTTCAACTACATTGTAAAGACCAATCAATCATGTGGACCCCTCTCGTTCAACTACAATGTAAAGACCAATCAATTATATGGACCCCTCTCTTAGGACCAGACTGTTACAACTCTTCGAATTTCTTTACCAACGAATGCATGTCAATTCTAATTGGAAAATATAGAGCCTACTAAGCCTCCCATGCCCGGACCGTAAACCGATGGTCGGTTCGGGTCATGGGAGGGCTCGGCCAACGGTTGACAGTGTTGCTGTTGCTGGGCCTTGCAATGACCCGAACCCGCAATCGCATCTACCTGGAGGATCGCAGAAATTCTTCGAGGGCTGGCTTGTATAAAGGTGCCCTGGTCAAAAGGATTGCTGTTACTATTGTCAAGAATTTCCCGCGATCCCAAAATAATTACGTGAGACGGTAGGGTTTTTGTTACTCTGGTCAAAAGGGTTACGAGTTTACATTTGCTGTGTTAACGCTCTCTCGCCAAATGGACCCGCCTTTACGGGGTTGTCTAAAAATTCAACAATTTGGTTTTGACGGTGGCTTTTCCCATTTCACAGTTTTTTATTTTGCAAAAACTGAATTTTACTATGTTTTAATGGCGATTTTGATGGTAGAAACAGATTCAACACCTTCTAAAAAGCATCAAAATTTCAAAGTTTAAGCATTGTAACCAAGATTAAAGTTCTATGAATTAGTCAATGAATTAGTTAGAAAAATAACATTCCCTACTACTAACATTATTATGTTTTAATTAAAAGAAAAGTTGACATGTATTATACTAGCACAACCACTTAACTTGTTGTTCGTGAACACCAATAAGTTATAAGTTAAGTGTCATGAACAATTTATATGTTACTTGTTCACCATGCTTAATTGTAATCACCTGAGCTACCTATTACCTTTAGTTAAATGGGTTGTATGTCACTACATGTTATCCATGCATAAGGTACTAGTTATCAATGCATGTAAATATTCTTTAACTCCCAAATCAATTATCAATATAATATTAATTCTCCATTCTACATTCATCTAAAATATAAATTCCCAATATTCCATTAATTTGAAATTTCATAATAGCAATTTTGGGTATTAAACATATTTTCAATCTTAATGTGCATATTTATAGGGCTTTGTGTTTTGAGCCTTTGAATATTTTGACCTTAATATCCATCAAAATATGTACTCTATTTTGATTTTTTTTTAATTATGTTTTATATTTATAAAAAAATTGGATGAAAAAAGATGGAAAGGTATATACAAATTAGATTTTATATTTATAAAAAAATTGGATGAAAAAAGATGGAAAGGTATATACAAATGAGATGATATTATCTTCCTCATAATAATAATCACAGTTCAAGAAAGTCAAAATACTTAATTGGGTTTAAAGAGAAAGATTCTTTTATCAATATGTCCCTTTGATCCCAAGTTGGTGGTGAACTTTATCCTTCCACATAAAACAAAACATTGAGTTAACCATATGAGAAAAATCTATCTCACACCTAATCTTCCATATAATAAATAAGGTTTTGATCCTTAAACAATGTCAAGGCCCTACAAGTGTATGATTTACCTAAGTGCATCAATCACCAAACAAAACAAACCATTATTGAACATTGCCTTGAAGCATCCCTACACCCACAAACCATTCAAAGAAAGATGTTCGTCCTACTCAATTAATGAGAGAAAATATGGGTCACCTCCAACACATGAATCATGAATTCTCCTACTCCAAATAGGACGACAATCTAACTCCCAAGTAGTGTTTCTACACTCTCACTACTAATGAAATTAACCAACAATAGTATTCAAAGTAAAATAAATGCTTTGAAAGATGAGGGAACGAAACACTTAAAAGCTATGAGGTGATGAGATCATATTGCATAGTATAAAATCTTGTTTTAGTCATCCATGAATGATGAGTTCAAAGTACCTAATGTCAAAATAAAATCTACCAAGGAGATGAATCCTCAATACACCACACAACCCACTTAGCCGCTAGACTACACCAATTAGTGACAACATTAAGCAAACCTGCAAGCCCACCCTCATCCTTGGGCATGGTACAAACATCCCATGGAAACAAAGGGAATCCTCAATTTCCATGATACTTGGACTACATGTAAGTTCTCAAAATATGATTGAAGCCCTCAAAAGCTATGTAGAAACCAATAGAACACATAATAAACATGAGACTCATATAGGATATGGCCAAAAATAGTCAATTTCCCCACAAATGGAAGGTCTAGGTATGATGCCAGATTGAATCTTACTATGTAACCTTTACAAACACTAATCCCACATGCCAACGGGAAAAAAACCAACTCCAAAGGGAATCCCCAAATATCATGTAATAAACCCATGTTGAATATATGACCAAGCTACAGGGATTTAATAATCTAGGGGGTATCCAAAACTACTAACTAGAAGTTAGTTTTATGAGCATTTACTATGGCAGTCGAGAAAAAGAAAAATGCATCTAGAGAAGCAAAGCCCCCCTCAATAGACATCTTATTTTCTCTAACCAAGAGAAGGAGTCAACTAAAAATTGGTTGTTAACCATCTAAGAGAAAAATACCATGAATTTGACCACAAATATGAGAAACCTCCAACAAATAACCCATAGAATTTGCAATCAAGACATATAATTAAGGGGCCAAAGGGCATCCTTTGAGAATAAAATAATGCAAGACAAGGCCTTGTTGACCAAAACAAAAGATGAAGCATTAGTGAATAGAGCATCCACCACATGGAAAGACATGGAGGGCAAAACCCCAAACAAATCAACATCTCAAAAATAAAATACCAATAAACTCAATCATATGCTTTGCCAAAATCAATTTTGAATATTAGAATCTCTTGCCTAACTATCTCCCTTGCCCATTCCATAGCCTCCTTGTAGAAACTATATTGCCAAAAATATAGATCCCCTGAAAAATCATGTCTTCTCCTAACAAACCACCTGCTTTGCTACATAGAGGATTTGGAATACCAAGGCCTTGGCCATAATTTTATAAACAAACATGAGAAAAGCGATAGGCCACCAATTGAATCTCTGGTTGTGTTCTTTGGAGTAAGATTGATCATCCCATGGTTGAGAAACTCGAACAATTAACTGATAGAAAAATATTCAGAATCCAAAGAACAAAAGCAATCACCAATAGTATCTCATATGGCCTTATAAATCTCACAAGGAAACCCATCCATACCTTGAGATTTACCATTCTTCATAGAAGACAATGCATCTTCTTTCAACCTACGAATACTCCAAAGTTCCTTCAACAGTTCATCACGATTATAATTGTTAAAAGTATTAAGAAATTCTCATAAAAACTGTTCAAAATCATGAAAATACTTAGGAGGAAAAGTTTCCAACCAACGTTGAATCCTTCCTTTGGGAGTATGAGAAAATAACCTACATACAACATGCATATTAGTAATCTTATTATAAGCACAATAACAAGCAAAATAAATAGCATGCTGACCTGCACAAATTTTCCCTTTGCCATCATAATCTTCAAATCTAATTTTTGACAAGTGATATAATACCTCATTGGAAATCCTATCAGTTGTACCATGAAAAATAAAATTCTAGGAAGGGATTGGGGTAGAAGTCATAAGATAGTAAACGAATGAAAAACTTACTTCTAAAAAATGGCTAGCTTGTCATCTAACTAGCCCTTAAACACATGTGTAATGACGAAGAAGAGGAAAAATATAAAAGCTGAAAATCAAAGAGTCAGAGGATAAATGGTTATTAAAATAATCGAAAGATAAAACCACTTTTTTTACCTCGACCCTACTTCTAGAGCCATTTGTTGGACGGATTTTCTGACTATGGCCAACTATGGATAAATAGCCCATACAAGGCGCTTAACACAGCGCCCAGTATGTTTGGATTAGCTAGTTCTCGCAGGTTCAAGGTCCTGCTACCTTCATGTTTGTGCTCTCAAAAGATTCTTTAAATTGTTTTTGGTGTTTTATGTTATCTGATTAATCTAAACCAACCTAATTATTAACACCTGCTAGAATATAAATTGAAATATAAGCTAATCTAATTCTAACTATATCGACCGAGAGCGAATTTTAACTATGATTTTGCTACAATGTGAAGAATAAATATTTCAAAGCATGTAAAAATCTAAGGGACGCCTTCTGATTTAGAACAAAACTTTAAAATAAAAATAGTCAATTATATATTCATGCAATAAAAACAGGAAACTATTATGAATATCCTAAATACATAATCGTCACAGAAGCAACATCTTAGCAATATACAGAACCTGATAAATAAAAATAACAACCACTAGACAAAACATCTATATCAGATAAATATTCTATCATAAGTAATTTGAGACAGAATGTGAAGATTTAATTACACAATAACAATTGTCATAATGTAATCAAGACATTCATGAGATCAGAAACTGAACATGCAGGTGTTCGAACATATAAATATTATCAAAGCTTTATCACTAAGTATAAGCAGAAAATATATATGTATATGCAGAAGAGATTATAATGAAGTTAACTAATATTGATATATTCGAAAAGCCAAGTCTAGAAATGATACTAGTTTATCAAATATGTTCAAAAGCATGCAACCATAGGAACTTCTCATAGTGATGCTATGTTAAAAATAAAAGGATTATAACTTCAATACTAGTTTCTCTTCTTCTGTCCTCGAACCCCAGGAAAAAAACATACAACACTTATGAGAAATATTTTACCAAAACTCTCAAAGGACTCCCCCCGCACAGACTTTACCCTAATATTATCTTTTATAATCAAATTTAGAATAGGAGACTTATAGTCATCACAAGAATCTAGTTCAACTATCCCAAATAAGACTCGTATTCAAAACATAACAGATAGTTGTCATAACAACCATTGATCAAATCAATGTTTTAAAACATAATTCATGATATACTGACGAGATGATCTCTCCTGAAAGAAGATGCATGATGCTGGATTTGTCATGTGGCTTCCACGTATATCATGAAGCATAACAAAATTGATTATGTGTAACCGATCAACTTGAATTATATCCAACAAAGAAACACCATCGATAAGAACATGAGACGCTAGGGGACATAATGATTAACCATCCAGTTCTTCCATCAAGGAGAACAAACTCCACTTCGAATAAGCTAGCAAAATTGTCAATCCCGGAACGCCACATGTGACATACAATAAATATTTTATCAAAAGATATAATCACAACTAAATAACAAATAAATCGTCATCACTCCTATAGAATCTACGATTCTGTAGGTATGCTTATATAAAAAAAATGAAAAAGTTTTACCTATGGCATGTGAGATATGTAATCTTACCTGTAATCAGAATTCAATCAAAACTAATTACACAGGCTGTCAGTTAGGATGTATGCGTGGGGTCAAAATACACTTGGATGCGAGAATATTTCCTCGCATATACCACTTTGGCCTTCAAACAGAGGATCTTATACTTATGGAAACCTTCTTGCTTGATTAACCTCTCGTTGTTGGCGATAAGTGCTATTTTAACAGCTTTGTGTTCTTCTTTCTTTAATTTCATATTCTGCCAATGATCTACCCACAAAAGCAGTTCATTTCTTAATTTCTGGGTTTCCTCTCTTAACATAAGATTTTCAGATCTGGCTCTTTTAAGCTTGTCCTCTACACGAGCGATTCTTTGTTTAAAATACCATTTGATATATTTCTTCATAGTTTATCTAGTATTGTCAGAAGGTTGATTAGTAATCGGGGAGAGTTTCTTTTCCATTTACTGTTCAGGATGAGTGGGTAACAAAGAATGTCCCCATGAGATAGCTTCAGAAGAGGAGGTCGAATTGAATAATTCAATGCTTTTCTATTGATCAGAAGTTTCATGATATGAATGGTAAATAGAGCGTTGATCATCTGACTCGCTAATCTCCAATATAGAAGGTTCACTGCATTGTTCAAATGTTATAGGAACATAGGTAGTAACAATGCTCCTACTATCCTGTCTAATTCCTGAATTAATTACAGTGGGAGCAAGGTTCAGATATTTTTTCTTATGCTTAGACCTAAGATGACACTCAGGATTTTCTTTCGAATCCATAGAACCTTTCACCTTTTTCTTAGAATTCTTATAATGTATACCTGAAGGTGATGGATCTATTGGAGTCTCTGAGACCAAGGGAGTCTCGTCTTTCTTTAATTCAAGACCTTCATCACATTCCTGAGTAGGGTTTACAGGACCTATCTGATTATGTATCTAAGTAGGAGTATATTCTGGGTTAGGTTTGATGGCATGAGGTCTCCTTCTCTTCGGGCATGTTTTCGGGAGAGTATTCGGCCAAAATTGAGTTTCCCCAAAGTTATTTTCTATTACAAATTATTCCCAAGTTTTTCCCTCTAAGCTTAAATGATATTGGATCAAAATATTCATAAGGTCGTGATGAAAAATGCTTCTAACTAAATTGTCAATGGTATTTTGAACAATAGAGGCCATCCTCTTGAGGCTACTTAAAAAGAAGAGTGGTAAATTTATAGGGAAGCCTTAAAAAACCATCACTAATCGCAAGTGGTATAAATGAACAAGAGAAAATCACCCATCTAAGGTAATGCACGTGATTATAATGGTAAGTAAGGGCCTCTATTGTGGCTTGAGAAAACTCACAAGAAAACTGTACTTAGTTTCAATATCACTAGGACTTGATAGTAGGAAAGACTTCCACCTTTTCTTGCTCATTTTTCATGCTTTGAACCAGCAACCACCGGTTTGAGGCAGGCGTGTAGCTTCTGTAATGAAGTCTTATGTGAGGGGAAAATGCAAATTACCGACCTGAGCCGCACCATATTCAAATGATAAATAAAACTGCCTGGTGACCTCTGTGTTATGTCCACTGAAAAGGTTAAAGAGTGGTTCCCATCCTATCCTTTCAAATTTCTTAGCAACCTTTTCTTCATCCTGCAACAATTCATTACCTGAAACCTCTATGCACCTAACTGGAGCCATCTCCCTACTATGGGGTTTCTTGAAGAGAATATGCACATACTTAGTGGTAAAGACGAAGGGTATGGGTATCCATACCGATTTGAATTCTGGGAAACTGAATTCACCTGATTTCTTCATGACAGTTGAATCACACAAACCTTCAAAACCATAGATGGAAAATCATTACATATGTGCGAGGAATGATCGAGTGAAGTAATGTGAATGAGGGTTAATGGTACCTGATCGATTTGCTAATTGCCAGCTTACAACACGATCGATCCAGATGTCAAGGAATTAATGAGGTTAATCATAGTGGTTGATGATTAGCACAAACCAATTTCAATACATCCATTCAGTTTAATTATTATACCATCGCTAAGGATTGTCGTAAAAACTATAAGTTTATAACATATGCCTAATGGAGGGTTTTATTATACAAGTACCTAAGGTTCGAACATAAATAATTTTCCTAGAATCCCAAGTGAGTTAATCATGATAATATCGATTAGATCTGTGCTAAGTGTAAGGATCAGTTGTTCATCATGCATACTGATTCGTATGATAGAGATGGTGTTAAAAGTTGGACAGATAGGAAATCTTATTAAGAAGATCAGTCACATTAATGAGTTGGTGAGATATGATCCCTAGGTTGAATTAACACTTTTGAGAACATTCATAGTTATCCCAAAGTTTAAAATAACCATTTGACATATGATCCATTCAAATGATCAATTATCATAATAAATGTTCAAGAATTATGAATTGAAATCAATCTTAGAAACATGAGTTTAGGATCCCAATGCGATTGTCAAGATGATTTATATGATCAAACATAATGTATGATGAGAGTACTACTATAATATCTCTTTTAGTAATACATAGGAAAAGAGAATTATTTAATTAACTTATGCAAATATACTACTAACATTATATTTAGAATACCTGACATATGAAATAATAATGTTAACAAACTAACATGTCCTCAACTTAGATTAATATGACTTGTAATTAATCAAGAAGAGATTATGAAAGTCATAGCCATAACAAGTCATAAATTTAGTAGCTGTAAAATCAAATGATCATTATGAGATTTTATCAAAGACTAACATTATTGTTGTGATGATCCAAAACTGAATCTAAACATTCCTACTGAGATTTTCCCCTATTGGGAGTACCTTCAGAATCAAAGATTCTAAAGATACTCCTTTATATAATCCATATGTATTTTATGTTTTCACGATTTACCTTCGTTAGTCATTTATCTCCTAATATAAACTTTTATTACATGGGAGCAAAGAAAAAGATGAGAAGGTTGTTGGCTTGCCAACAAATGGTGACATGCCTGGAAGAACTAGTTATCTCTGTATAATAAATCTGAATTTTAAAGATATAAAAGAAATAATGATAAATATTTCTTCAAACGTCAAACTCCCAATCACATAACTTGATTTAGTCATTGACTTCTATGGAAAAAAATGAACCAAAACTTTCAAAATCAATCAAACTAAATCCCAACCATTATAAAAAACCTTGTAAATATAAATGATTTATTTACAATTGCAGGAAGAAAAATTTCCAAAGAATTGGTTTCTCTTAACCAAAACAAGACATAGAACATGTAGCATTAAAGTATGACCTTGGTACCTCGGGATAACCTATTAACGTCACTTAGTTGCTTGTGTCCCATCCACTAGATAGAGATAACTAGCAAACATTTTTTTTTTCATATTTCATCATTTTATTATTATTATTATTATTAGATTGAAAATATTAACTAAGGACCATTGTCGTAGTGTGGTAACTAGATATCGATAGTGTCGTTCACAAGCACTATCAGAAATTGAGCAGGTTAGCTCGTGATGAGACCCCTTGTCTCCTGATTTTTGAAACCAAGAGCCACTACCATGGCTTGGTAACCAGATATGGAAATGCCAATCCAATAGGACCCATGATCATGAGCATACTGGCACATAACGAGACCTTTTGTTCCTTAGTTAACCTCTTTAATTATTAATTTATTTATCATAAAAACTTAGATTGACAAGGACATCAACTCGAGACTACTACCTCGGCTTGGTGGCCAGATAATGGTAGTATCACTCACAAGAACTGTTGAAAAATGAAAAGGTCAGCTCGTGATCACCCTGGCTTGGTGACCAGATGTGGTAATGTCGCTTCAACAGAGCTTATGATCATGATAGGTCGGCCCGTGATGAGACCTCCCGACCTTGAGCTAATTCCTTAAATGGTATGTACAATGAATAATACTAAATTTATTATTAATCTCAACATAGATTACATGGTGGATGGGAATGCATATCTAACTCGCCAACTAAAGAGAAAAAGATCTTGTAAAAAGTCTAAAAACAACTTACAATTGTTGACTTATTTCAATCTATAAAAAGGATTCCCTTGAAAGTAAACTCATCTACATTATAGCATCATTTGAAAGATGAAGATTCTTGATAATAGTTAGAGAACTCAATCAATCCATCAGTATGGTTCATAATAGATTTTTCAAAGTCAAGGCTAATCTCGCAGTGGCAATGATCTTCATAAAGAAAATATTTCAGAATGAATTAACAAAAAGAAAAATTCAACTTAAGTTGTTGTTATTTATTTACATCTCCTTTACATACTTCAAGCAAACTAAAAAGAAAAAAAAGCGAAAACAAAGAAAAGTATAAAAACTAACTAAGTTAAGATATATACAAGTTAACCTACATGTAACAAAGGAAAACAAAATAACTAAATTGAATCTAAAACTAGGTCTCTAAATTAAATATGTACATATGTACAAGAAAATCAAAGGTAATTAAAACTTAAGTAAAATTAAAATCAGATTTTGTATTTACAGAAGAAAGAATGTGACATGAAAACTTTTTAAAATATGACTCTTCCAACCATGCATAAATAGGATCATGAAAATATACTTAATAGGATCATAAAAATATAGCATCATGGAAACTTTTTACATTTATATACTTAATACGTCCGTACCATCAATACCTATACCATCTTATTACAAAAATTCTATTAAAAATATTTAATATTTATTTTTTATCATCGATACCTATACCATCTTATGACAAAAATTCTATTAAAAATATTTAATATTTATTTTTGATTGATTTTATAATCTTTAAGATTTATAATTTTAAAAATATAAATGATGTATAGCTCAAATCAATAGTTTGTTAATTTTTAGAAATATAAATAATGTGTAGATCAAATAAAAGAGAACCAAACAAAATTTACCAAATAATAAAGCTAATCATGGACATGAGTCGGGAATGTTTTTACCATATCAATGGGTGAACAATTTTGAACTTGTAGAACTGAATTGCAGTTTTCAAAGCAGTTATAAAATCATCAAACATCAAGATTCCGATTAGACACTCTCCATGAAAGAACTGAATAAACTTTAAAAATGAGTAGAATATCTTTTATAAATTACAACACAGTAAATTCCAAAACTTCGACTAAACATTATTAGGGCTATCTATAAAAACTTTTATACTCACATCAATAAGCAATTTGCCCTACTTATTACACACAGAATCTCATCATTGACATTGTATGCTGCATACAATGCCAGGATTATTTGACAATGAGTCACCCACTGTTGTTAACCGCATTGCAATGGGCTAGGCCCCCCTTCAGGGGAGGAGGCAGAAAGCGAAGGAGGACAAGCATCTGGTGGGCTTGCGTGCTCCAATATAGCGAATGCGGCAGGAGAAAGAGAAGGACTAGGCGAGATTTCCTCGCCAATATCATCTGATTCAAATAATACATATTATATATATATCACCTGATTCAAATAATACATATTATATATATATCCATTACAAAACAAAACCACGTTACACATAATCGCAGGCAAATCGCTGAAAACAAAAGTGAAGAGAATCTGAGTAAGTGTTTACCCAAGTAACGAGATTCTGAAGGGAGTACCAAATTCCATGTGAAGAGAGTACTGACGATGAGTATGAGTACAGTCATAATGGATCCCAAACTTCTGCCCATTAAAGCTCTGTAAGGAACACAATTCACAAATAATTATGTGGAAGAATCAATGACAAACTCAGGGAAACCGTGTTTGAGTTCAATGAACCCAAATCGAGTAGCGAGGAGGCGTATTTACCAAGAGAAGTGAAGTCTCTGGCCGTGATTTCTCTGTTTAATAGACTTTTAATTTTTGAAGTCTTCACGCCAACTTGCTTGACGCGTAAGAAGTATTTACCAACGAATGCATGTCAATTCTAATTGGAAAATATCGAGCCTAACCCACAATCGCATCTCCCTGGAGGATCGCAGAAATTCTTCGAGGGATGGCTTGTATAAAGGTGCCCTGGTCAAAAGGATTGCTGTTACTACAATGTATGTTACTACAATGTAAAGACCAATCAATTATATGGACCCCTCGATCAGGACCAGACTGTATGAATGCATGTCAATTCTAATTCGAATTTCTCTACCAATGAATGCATGTCAATTCTAATTGGACCGTAACCCGATTGTTGGTTCGGGTCATGGGAGGGCTCGGCCAACGGTTGACATTGTTGCTGTTGCTGGGCCTTCCGATGACCCGAACCCGCAATCGCATTTCTCCCGAGGATCGCACAAATTCTTCGAGGTCTGGCTTGTATGAAAGGTGTTATGTTATAAAGGGTTGTTGTTACTATGGTTTCAAGTTAAGTGTTATAAGTAATAAGTTAATTTGTTTGTGTAATTTAGGAAAAGCATAGATATTAGTTTACTTAGGTTAGAAGTTAAGTGCCATGAAGAAGCTAGCTGTTACTTGTTCTCCATGCTTAGTTGTAATCACTTATTGTTATCTTCTTTAGTTAAATGAATTGTCTATGTATTATTTATGCATAAGTTACATTTATCTATACATCAATTACAAGTTATTATATATAATTGTTTATTTTGAATTTTGAAAGATAACGATAAAATCAATCTATACTTGTCTCATCATTTTGTTATTACTCCAATAAAAAAAATTACTTATTTACATTTGCTGTATTAAGGCTGTCTCGGCATATGGAGCGATGGAAAGGCATTTACAAATCAACTCTATATTTTACATTTTAGCAGAAGGTTCTTTGAATTAGTTAGAAAAAAGAACCTTCATGTATTAGGTTTCAATAAAAAAAATGTTACATGTATTATAATATTCTTTAACTGCCCAATCAATTATCAATACAATATTAATTCTCCATTCTACGTTCATCTAAAATATAAAGTTTCTAATATTCCATTAATTTCTAATGTTTATTCTACATCCTGTGTTCATCTAAAATATCTAATTTCCAGTCTATAATATTCCTTTAATCTGGACTTTCATAACGTCCAATTTTCAATTTTAACTTGGATCTCTATCGCGCTTTGTGTTTCGAGCATTTGAATTTTCAATTTTAACGTGGATCTCTATCGCGATTTGTGTTTCGAGCATTTGAATTTTCAATATGACTTGCCTTTTGACCTTAATAACCATCAAATTATGTATTCCATTTTGATTTTTTTTTAATTATGTTTTATAGTTATGAAAAAGAATGGAAAGGTATATATAAATGGGATCATATTATTTTCCTCACAACAATAATCACATTGTCCCTTTGATCCAAGTTGGGCGTGAAATTTATCTCCCCACTTAGAACAAAATCAACCATATGAAGTTATTTCACACCTAATCTTCCATATAATACATAACGTTTTGATCCTTAAACAATGTCAAAGCTGTATAAGTGTATGACTGGCCTAAGTGCACCAACTACCAAACAAAACAAACCATCAATGAACATTGCCTTGAAGCACCTCTAAACCCACAAACTAGGTTGTCTTACTCAATTAATGAGAAAAAATATGGGTCAGCTCCACCACACATGAATCATGAATCCTCCTACTCTAAATAGGGAAACATTCTAACTCCCAACTAGTATTGCTACCCTCCCACTACCAATGAACTAAACCAACATTCGTCTTCCAAGAAGCCTAAATGCTTTGAAAGATGAGGGAGGCAAACACTCGAAACCTATGAGGTGATGAGATCATATTGCATAATATAAACTTTTGTTAAGTTTTTCTTAAAAGATAAGCTCAAAGTACCCAATTTCAAAATAAAATCTACCAAAAAGATGAATCCTCAATACACCACACAATCCACTCAATCCACTTAACCACTAGAATACACCAATTAGTAATAATACCAATTGGTGACCACATTAGTCAAACCTACAAGCCCATCCTCATCCTCATCCTTAGGCATGGTACAAGCATTACATGGAAACAAGGGAAATCCTCATCTCCATGACATACTTGAACTACATATAAGCTCTTAAAATATGATCAAAGCCCTCAAAATTAAGCGCTACGTAGAAACTAGTATAACACACAATAAACCTCAAAGTCCTATAGTATATGGCCAACAATAGTCAATTTTCCCACGAATGTGACGTCCTATGCTGCCAGATTAAATCTTACTATGTAACCTTCACAAACACCAATCCAACATTTCAGCGGGAAACAACCCAACTCCACATGGAATCCCAAAATATCCTGCAATAAAACCATTTTGAATATAAGGCCAAGCTACAGGGATTTAAGTTATATTATTCTCATATATATATATAGTACATCATATATGATCTACAATATTCCACGATTGGATTTATATTTATGGTTCGCGATATTCCAATTCTGTTCCACAATATTTCAACGGTCAAATACACGTTTATGATTTTTGGGAGGGCTGATTTTCATGTCAATTATACGGTTTGAATTAACGTAAAGTCTACTGAGTCAGCCATGCCCATTGCTCTAAGAGATCACATAGAGGATTTACACGTCTAAAGCTATAAGAAAACAAAACTTCAACTAGTGGATTTGATTTTTAGATATGGATGTAATTTATTAAAATTTTTGATAAGCCTTTAAGTTGACTAGAATAAGCTTGGGTGGAAATCCCGTTTATATTATATTTAAGATATGCATGTAACCTATAAATTTTTTTAACGAGGCGAGTCATCTTAGGGTCAATAAAATTGCCTATTCCTGATTTAAGTAAAAAACTAATTTTTGTCAATATGAAAACAAAATAAATGACTGAATAAATAACTAATTTTTGTCAATATGAAAACAAAATAAATGACTGAATAAATAGTATACTTCAAACCTTTAAATACTACAAAGTGAAAACAAAATAAATAACTGAATAAATAAACATTTGTACCCTCTTCTCATGATGATTTAATATGTATCAACCCATGAGTTTCATTTCCATCACCAAGGCCTATAAAAATCATCAAAGATTAAAATTTTATATGACTAAATAGTAATTAAGCAAATAAACAAGCATTTAAACATGTACAAGACTCTATAAAGTCTAAAGTGGAATGCCTTAACGAGCTTCTCTTTGTTTCGATAATAAGTTATTCTTTACTGAACAGGGCCAACCATGTGAAGGTGGAAGATCATATGGCCCATCCCCCCCCTCCTGCCCTCAAAAAATATCGTGACGATTACATTGATGTTTACCTGATCAGAGCTTCCTGCAGGTGGCTTCCGACCATGGTCACCCTGCCACAATACAAGAAGCAAGGAATATTCAAATGTTTGCGTATATAATTAAAAGCATGAGATATAGTTAAAATTAATGCAAAAGATAAATAATAAGAGTCATTGATCACATGTTGAATTAAATGGTATATAAGATAATTATCCCCATAGTAGCATCCCATCAAAGAAAATTTTAAGAATCCCCACCAAATTTCTATATATAATAAATGGGTGAATCCCTATGATATATAGGAAAATATGAAGGCTATTTTATCAATGTTATATTATGTATATATAATTTTTTTGGCGAATCTCTCATTGAATTATATAATCTGGTAAAATATTTGCAAACATTTCACTAAATTATAAAACATTGTAAAATCTAGGCAAATCTTTCACTAATTATAAAACCTTGCAAAGTCTTAGCCAATCATTTACTAAATTATAAAATATTGTAGAGTCTTGCTGGATTTTTTGATAAAGTATAAAACCATATATAGTAATAGGAAAACATATACAAAAAATACTAAATAGGAGATCAATATTAATAAATCATCACATAAAAAGCCCTCGTTTGGTTGTAGTTTGGTACCTCGCTCTAACTATCACACTATATAGAAATTCACCATACTCTAAGAATATTCTTGGAAAACAACAATAAATTGTTTTAATATAAGGGCCACCAACACTTCAATCCTCATTTATCTCTCCATGCTATTGCAAGCGCCCACCAACATCTCATTAAAGCACAAACCTTACCAAATATAGGGTTTAAAACTCTAAATCTGTATTATTTATTTCAATGCACTTGGAACTATTCTAAAAAATAATTGCCACTCTATATGGAATGCAAATGTGCATTCCAATTTGGTCAACAAATGTTTATTCAACCAAATAGTATCCACATGCTTCCAAACCTAATTAATACCCAACCCCACTATGCATGATATATTTCCATTCAAAAATTAAAATGCAGGTCACTCAGAATGGGGTGATGTCAAGACATTGGTTCAAGTATTTAAATCTATGAAAGGAAGGCTGAAAAACTATGATAGAGCTAGTAGAAGAGTAATGATTTTGATTGGATTGACAAAAAAAATTCAATGTTAACTATACAAAAATCATTTGAGAACCATATAATTCAATCAACAAAACAAGCAACATGTCAAAATACCTCACAACACCCAAAGCAAAAGAAGCAGCAAAGACAGTGGGATTCTAGGTTGCTCCACCCATGGCCTGTCCTAACCACTTATACTATGAAATGGGAACTTTATACTATGAACGAGAACTCTAGCCATGAAAACAATGATTTTTGCAAAAAAAACACCAAAAACACCCCCCAAATAGAAAAGTGTTGATACCGGTATACACCTTTTTTTTTTCAGAGTAAAAAATAGAGCCATGGCCTAAACATCCCATACTGTTGTTCACCATAACTTAAAATCAACCCCTAAACTGGAAAAAGTTTTTTTCCTTCCAGAAATAAATTACAACTTTTTTGAAACTTGCATATTAAACAAAAACAAATCATAAATAATTTCACCTCTAACCATATAAACACTATATAATAAAAAAAATTAAAAAAAAATAAACCTACCTGTAAACCCCCCCCTAAACTATATAATAAAAACATTTAAAAAAAAAATAAACCACCCAACTACCCCCTGAACCTTCACCTTATAAAAACTATATAATAAACAAATCATAATAAAAACTATATAATAAAAAAATTATAAAATTAAAAATTAATCCTAAACTATATATTTAAAAAAAATTAAACATACCCCTAAATGCCCTAAACTATATAATAAAAACATTTAAAAAAAAATTAAACTACCCTCCTCTCACCCCGTCCCTCCACCCTCATCATGCCCCCTCCCTTCCCCCTCCCTTTCTCCTCCTCTCGCGACCCCCTTCACCCTCCTCCCACTCCTCCTCCTCCCTCCCTTCCTCCTCCTCCCGCCGCCCTCCCTTCCTCCTTCCCCCTCCTCCCTTTTCCCCCTCCTCCCTTTTCCCCCTCCTCCCTTCTCCCTCTTCTCCCTCCTCCCTTCCTCCTTCTCTCACGACCCCTCCCATCCTCCTCCTCCCACGGCCCCTCCCACTTCCCCTCCCTTCCCCCTCCTCCTCCCTTCTCCCTCCTCCCCCTCCTCCCTTCTTTGCACTCCTTTGCTCGTGGAGCTCTTCGCTCACTTGGGCACCAAAGGGCCGCCCCTCACGGGCGGCGCGATGCCGAGAAAACCTTTTCTATATCTTTCTGCATTGGTTGGGGAAAACCTGCAATGAAGCGATCTTCCTCCAATCCAACTAAGTGGAGTAGTCTTTCTTCCATTGTCTGATCATCTCCCATATCTGTGAATGCTGCAATTCTCAAAATTGGTACTATGTGTTCCATGGGCATGACAACATCTTGTCCATATGCTAATTTGAAAGGTGTATGACCTATCAACTTCTTACAAGTTGTTCTATATTCCCATAATACTATTGGTACTATAATATCCCAATCATCCATGTTTGTGTTGTACACTTTGGTCAATGCATTCTCCAATACTTTGTTAAAGGCTTCTACGGTTCCATTAGCTTGTGGATGATATGGTGTGCTCTTATCATGATAGATTTGAAATTCTTATGTCAAGGTTGCAATAGTTCTATTTAGGAAATTGATTCCCCGATCACTCATTAAAATCTTTGGACAACCAAACCTTGTCAAAATATTCTAAAAAATGAACTATGTGGCGGTAATTGCGTTGTAGTCCTTCACTGGTTTTTCCTCTGCCCATCTCGTTAAATAATCTATAGTTGTGATGATATATCTTGAGCCATATCTCTTTCTTGGTGGGTTAATAGGTCCCATGAAGTCAATAGCCCATTTATCAAAGGCTTGCAATGTCAGTTATGGCATCAATGGCATCTCATATGGACGAGATGGATTTCTTGTTCTTTGGCATACATCGCACTTCCGACAATGTTCTTTTCACTCTTTGTGTATCATAGGCCACCATTGTCCTGATATCAAAATTTCTGCGCAGTAGCTCTTCCTGCGTAGTGTCTTCTAGATACACTTGAATGTGATTCGACCAGTATACTAGGTCTTTCATGTTCTAGTACGCATATTCGCAATACTTCATCTAGTCCTAATTTATTCAATTGTCCAACAATTAGAGTAAAGTCAAATGCTCTTTCCACTAATTGTTTCTTCTGCTGCGTAGTAAATTCCGTAGGCATTAATCCTATAATAAAAAACTATATGATATCTCTAAAATAGTCATCTTCTATATGGATAGAAAACAACTACGAATATGGTAGACTATCCTCTAGATTACTAGGTTCTTTGCCTTACTCAATGCGTGAAAGATGGTCAAGTCCTGCGTTCAATCTTCTGGGTTTCACAATGATTTCAAAATCATATTCCTAAAACAGTAACAACCATCTACATATTCTTCCACCTAACACTGGTTTATTGACCAAGTACTTCAAAGATGAATGGTTAGTAAACATACAGAAATGCGAACCTAGTAGATAGTGTCTAAACTTCTGCAATGCATATACCATAACTAAGCCTTCCCTTTCTGTCATGGTATAATTCTTTTCTGCTGAATATAGATTTCTGCTTGAAAATGTGATGGGGTGATCGATACCTCCCTCACCTAGATGAGCTAATTAAATGACAAGTGTTATAGATGAAGCATCTACAAGTACATGAAATGGTTTATTCCAGTCAAGAAAGACTAGAATAGGTTTTGTAACCATTTTCTCTTTGAATGTGTCCAATCCTTTTTGACAATGTTCAGTCCAGTTGTACTTCGCTTCTTTCTTCAATAATTTCTCCATAGGTGCAGTGATCTGCGCATATCCTTTGATGAACATTCTATAGTATCCTGTATGCCCCGATGTAGTGCGTAGCTGTTTCACGAATTTAGGAGCTGGAAGATTTATGATGATTGTGATCTTCGTTGGATCAACCATCAATCCTTTCTTACATACTATGTGTCCCAATAAAATACCATAGGGAACACAGAAGACACTCTTCTTCAGATTCAAGGAAATCTGATATTATCTACACTTCACCAGCATCATTGTTAAGTTCGCATGATGATTCTTCAAAAGGATGAATACTGTTTATTCATGAAAGTAAATTTCTAAGAACTTATGAATATAATCCTTAAATGAAGCTACAACAACTCTTGAAAAGATAGCAGGTGCACTCTTCAATCCAAATGGCATAACAGTGTACTGATATGATCCCCATTCAGTAGCAAATGTGGTCTTATGTATGTCTTCTGTAGCAATTCTAATATGATGATATCCATAAAATCCATCAGTGAAAGAGTATGCCTCCTATCCACCTACGTTATCGAGCACTTTATCTGTGAATGGAGTAGGAAATGGGTCATGTATAGATGCATCATTCAATTTCCTGAGGTCCACACAGATTCTAATTTCACCTTTAGCTTTGTTGTCTTGAATTACCATGGGACTTATCCATTATGATTCTTCTATTGGTTCAATAATTCTTGTGTCAAGCATTTTATCAATTTCTGCCTTCACCATTTCTTTATATCTAGGCTTCAATCTGTAATGTCTCTGCTTAATAGGCTTCTCATCAGGCTTGAGAGGTATTTTTATAACTCCCAAGTCACCTAAAGTGCCTTTCATTTCAGAAAACTTAGTAGGAAATAAATCTTGATATTCGTGCAGTAGGTCTACAATCTGTCCTATTATTTCTTCATCCCAGTAATCCCCAATAGAAGCAAATTTTGGTTCATTCCCAGTACCAATATTGATCTTTCTTGTCTTCAAAGGATTACTCAAGTCTAGAATTTCTAAATTAGGTACTTCGACATCGCATTCTCCTTCAGACTCAGGTATATTCACATCGTGAGGATCTTCCTCTTCATCTTCATCTAGCGCGAAGTTATAAAATTCAAGGGCATGCTCCAACTGTATTTCCCAATCTGGTTGTTTATAGACAGCTAACAGAATATCATTAAATATCTTCTTTTTAATGATCTGTAAAGCCTCATTGACACCCGGACAATCATCCTCAAAACTAAAAGTGGATAGAAAGTCGGTTATCATTATGTGACAATCTGTTGTGCCTCTGTGAATTTTTTCTTATGTATACCAGTTCTTTGGTATTTGATACAATGTGTGCACAAACATATGAACCCATTATGTCTTAGGTGTATGTATCAAAGCTTTCAAGCAAAACTCTATATGATCTCTGGGATCAATCTGTCCATTGTATTTTGCTTTTATTATCGCAGTTTTCTCTGCAAATCTGACTTCCATCATGTGCTTACATCCTTCCCATGTGTTTAGGTTTCCTTTATGCGCAGCCCACCATCTAGCATGTGTAGCTCGAAAGTTTATATCTAGAGCATCTAACTTATGTTCTCCTAGAATTGACAATAGATATTCACGAAGAAATGCGCAGATATTTCCTAGACCATCATAACTGGGAATTGAACTTATCTCTGTTCCAATCCAATGTCCTGACTTTGTTATCTTTGCACACCGTATTTCTAATACTTCATGCATTCGGCTCTGTTAGTTTTCCATTCCCGCGTTTGATTCTAATACACAAGAACTGTTGCATCTCCAGCTCAATGTTCCATCATCTGTAGGATTAATGTAATCTTCTTGACTCACTGTCATCTTGTAGATATTATCAAGTTGTTCAGCTTTGCATTCCTCTCAAGATGGTTCAATATATATAGGTTCTTGTGAAGGATCCAAGGGTGCGATGACCCTGATATTCGATCCTTCAAATATCATTTGTTTTTTCATGAGATTGATAATTGCGAGTTTATCAATTTCCCAGTCAATCCCCAATAATGGAGGATAAGGATTGTTGTCATCTATGACCTCAATAACCTCGAAGTCTGCTTTACTTCGCACTCCATCAATGTCTACAAGAACACTTGATAATCTCCCAAAAGGTATAACCTTTTGTTGATTAGATTACCTCAATTGTATAGGAGACCAAGATAACTTTGGCTTCCCCATTTGTTCCCATGTTTGTCTTGTCAGTACATTCACCTCCGAGCCTAAGTCGAGAATGACCTGATTCATTTCATAATCTCTGATGTGCGCATTTAGCCTCATTTCTCTTCCTGTCCTTCGATGGTTCTTGATATGATGAACTGCTCTGTGTGCATCATTCACTGTATTACGCTATTCATACTATCCCAATAGGTTATGTAATTCTCCTAAGTCATTTCCATGCCTTAACAACTTTATGTAGCTCTATAAAAACTATGTAATAGGACTTATATGTTTTGGCGAAGTTTGTGATCCATCATAGGAGATCAGCATATCTAGTGTCAGTGTCTGATCACTTCGCAATTGAGTCCTTATGGTCAAAGGTTCTAAATTCTGAAAGTATTTTCTTTCTTTCATGAATACCTTTTTCTCCTGGTCAGGGTTAAATGCAGGCATTTTTCCAGTTGCTTTTCTTACACAAGGCCTATTAGTAGGCTTTGGTTTGGTTAAGTGATCTTTAGACGTTGAAGCTTCATTTGTCCTATTGGATCCACTTCATGTCACAACATGAATGTTGCGATCTTTGTTTCTTTTCTCAGCTGCGATCATCTGTATATTATGGTTCTGTCCTCTTGGTCTTTTCTCTTGCATTTTGCCTTTCAAAATGGGACATGCTTCAATGACATGGTCAAATGACTTACAGTACTTACAAGTTGTGCAAGGGTTCTAACAGTCTCTTGCTAAATTCCTTGGCTGAGCACAATTATAGAATACAATCTGACCTCTTCCTCATCCTTGGCCAGTGTTACGTCCTCATCCTCTGTATCCACCATGTCCTTTATATGTGCCTTGATCATACTACGCATTTTCATTATTATGGAGTGTTTCTCCTTGGACTCTGTAGACATCATGCTTTCTTTCTATAATGAGATCATAAGCTCTGCAGTTGTATCATCATGGACAGCTGACTTATAGAATGTGCAATATAGGTTCTTGGGTGTCTGTACGTACTTCTGAAGTAGGTAAGAATCTTCTGGGCGATGTCCTCTACATTGACAAATCTCACACCATGGTCCTTGTTGTTGATTCAATGGGTTCGGTGCTCCACTAGTGATGTAGTCTCTGAATATAGTATAGTGTTCTTTGGAATTTCCTTTGGCTTTACATTTTGTACACCAAACCTCTTCTATTATCTCTTTTCCTTTCTTCATATCTTGTAGCTGTAATGTCAAATTTTCTAGCTGTGTCTGTATCTATACCATACATGTGCTAGTTTCTCCTATGGTCGAAGCTTCTAGCTTCATTGCAATTTCTAGTGATTCTATTTGCGATGTTACCTTCTGTTGCATCAATGGTAATCTAATGTGGTGAAACAACGCGGATATGAACCATTCTTGATGTTGTTGCAGTGCTATTTAAAAGATAACTTGATCTAACAAG
The DNA here is from genome assembly GCA_027924585.1 of Larix kaempferi. Lineage (NCBI taxonomy): Eukaryota > Viridiplantae > Streptophyta > Pinopsida > Pinales > Pinaceae > Larix > Larix kaempferi. The sequence goes on from BSBM01000114.1 coordinate 10,582,325, forward strand.
GCTTTGAACTTCTGATCAAACTCCCACATAGTCTCATTAGGTTTTTGTATGATTTCTTTTAACGTTGTGATGCACTAAGATTCTGAATTAGGTTTCTTAAATTCTCTAATCATCACACTTTTGATATCGACTAGCGATCTGTTATGTCCAACATAATACTTCATGAACCATGTTAAATCTATGTCTCTGAATGTGGTAACTAGCTGGGCTTGCTTTGTAGCATCATTAAGTACTTGCTTAAAATTCCACATGGCTTCACAAAGAAACAAATGCTTCTCTAGGTCTTCTAGACCCATTTTTTTTAAAATAGGTAGCTTAATGTCGTCCTCCATTCTTCTTCTAGGAGGTGTAGTGTTCTGAAATGCAGAATCTATACCACTACTTGAATGATTCTGAGTACTTGCTCCTGTAGTGTGACTACTACTAGTGGTTTACGAACTAGTAATATTTCTTTCGTCAACTATAGGTTTCTGTAGAGTAATAGGATGATAACCAATGTGTCTAGGTTTTGTTTCACTATGAAACTCAACCTTAAATGAGTTTCTATCACTTCCTAACTAAGTTTCTAGGAATGTGCGAGGTTCAACTTCACGATACTTCTTTCTACTGCTTACATTATATCTTTTTCCACTTCATAAAATACCAATGTGTTCGTCTGTGTCACTATCTGTGTTACTGAACATTAGAGACTCAAACCCTAGGAATCTGATTGCATTCTTAAGAATAATTTTTCAGCTAGTATCATTTTAATGTATAAACTGAGGTTATTTAGGTACTTACCTCTAAATCCTTGAAAGAAATATCCTTCTGTTGAGTTGTAAGAATTCAACGTGTCCACAAAAAATTTTGTATCATAGCCTTCCAGTAAGGTATCCAACCAAAATTTTACTGCTCTTGAAATGTGGTTGTCAATCCCTTTAAGCTTCTTAATCAACTATGGATTCCAAACTGTAGGTTCTCCTCCTTGAAAACAGTTTTTCCATTCTGCTATCCTTGATATCCACTCATGCAACTCATTAGCAAAAGATGTGAACAAAATTTTATGCAGGTCAGTGAATATATACCTCTGCAACCATTATTCTATGGCAAGACGCGGATGTTTGTTCTCTTTCTTCGCAAACTCAAGTTCTATATGACTTACCCAGTTTTTTATTTCTGTCTTTTCTCGATTCCACATAACACATCACTATTTCTAGCGCAACAATGGAACCAGTTTGTTGCACTTCCTTCTTTACATTCTCATAACATAACAACATCGTATATCGCCAGTTCTTAGCACGACAATGAAACCATTTATTGGTCTTTCCTCTTATTTCTATGGGGCTCACCCAGGTTTTGCATAGCTCCCTTAATTTAGACCCAACAAAATCCCCTTCACTGGCCCTTTTGGTATCAACCTGCAAGCAGGATGAAGTCTCACCCAACACGAAGATGGGTGGTGACAGAATCAGGTTTCTGCAACCTAGTGATGCACGGTTATGTTATGCGTAGCTTACTCAACATCTACTTAACATATTATATCAACATGCATATGTGCACTTCTCATTTATCAACAACCTACAGAATTCGTTGAATCGTTGCTACCTTTATGTTGGCTTAAACTGACCCAGATGTTTCCAATTAGACCCAGGTTCTTTGCGGTTCTCCCTTTTGACCAACAAAACCCCTTCGCAGCGGCCCTTTCGGCAACAACCTGCGAGCAGGCTGAGGTCTCACCCGAGGTGTATCTTATGGGGTACTGCGGAATCAGGTTTCCACAGTAAATGATGAGTTGTTTATATGAACAAGCTGCACAGCACATGATAGAAGGAGTGTGCTGCGAGACAAAGCGATGTAGTACGCAGCAGGATCTACGCTGCGAGTGACTATGGTGCGGTGATGGCAACACAACAGACCTTACTAAGTACTTTTTACTACTGCAAATCTTCTACTAGAACTGCGAATCAACCACAATTATCCTCTACTTGGAAGATCTTGAAAAACTTAAGGCATTGAGATGAATATCACCCATCCATCCATTCAGGCACTCACTGGTTATCTTTCTACATTCGTTCAAGGACTTAGATTATTGCAACGTGAACTGAATTGATAGATGCGACTAACCATGTTGCGTTCCTTCACTGTGTTTAAGAAAGTATTAAACTTAAATGACTGATTCACAATCTTAACATATAATTGAAATGTTCGCCATTCATCTGTTCCCATGGAACCTAGCATATCATTCCCAAACTTCTCCTATTGGTAAATGCATATCAAAGTTCTCCTATTACAACATGCAAGGAAACATTCAAATGTTCATTCTACAGACAATACAGACAGTCATTCATTCATAAAACATAATCGCATAACACAGGATTTAACATAGTTCACTTCTCCGGATGGAAAGCTACGTCCACAAGAACGGTTGGTAATATATTTCTTCAAAAGGATGGGGAAACCATCCTTAGTCTGTGCACTCAGCTGCAGACTCTCCTTTCTCTAGGCTAGGTCTCTGTGCACACAGCTGCAGAGCCTTTACAATATTCTCATCTTGGAGAGATTTCTCAATACAAAAGGTTATATTGTGATTACTCTAGCAACTAGCATCTAGCCCCCAAAAATAGATCAACAACAACCAACCAACAACCCCATCCCATACAAACTTGTCTTCTTAAATAGATCATGCTCAAAGGTCATGTCTATACAATGTCGAAGACCTAAAACCCAAAAACCCTAAGGGTTTCCAAAACTGTGTCGGTTTTCCAAACCGGCTTGCTGGCTCCTGGTAGTGTCTGCTTGATCATGGTGGATCTCCACGTCCTCATTCTGTCGCTATCATCCTTCCTGTCGCACGCGTGCCTATAGGATGCTTCTTCCGAACCATTTCTCTCTAACGGTTTTACCTTCTAAGCGTGCCAAACGTCTCTTTTCTTAACAGCCCATGCGTGGCCGCCTTCTTGATTTGCTTATATCCGTCGCTCGGCATTCCTAGAATATCTTTCCAAAAATGGATGCTATTGGTCCAACCGGTACCTACACCTGATACTTGTCCAGCACTCCGCTTTGCTAGCTCCATGTGGCCTCCTAACTCTGCAGCACTGCTTTTGCACAGTACTAATCTTCGCATCACGGCCAAAACTTCGATGCTGTGCGCAACTCCACAGTTTAGTCAAAAGTTGGATGTTGCGCACAACTTCGTAGCATCCTCAATACTTAGGCAAAATTGTATTTCTGAGTTGCGCTTAGCTCAGCTTTCCTTGCTTATCTCAAAAAGGTGTTTCCAAAAAATTTTGTCTCAACCTGGGCCCAACATGCCCCTAACACTTACATGTGGCTCGTCCCTGAGCCACTTGCTGCTTCAATTGTTTCACTCTACTCCACAACCGGTGGGAATAGTTTGGCTGCGAACTCATTATATACACCGAGCAACTGCTCCACTGCTTGTCTGGTATCCTGCTCAACTTTCTGAACTGTTTCAAGTAGCGCTGGAGTTATCTCTTCTCCAATCTAGTCCTGTGCTTGCTCCTGATTTTCGCGCAGTTCCTTTAGCTTATCTTCTATTTGTTGCGATACTGCTGTAGCTTCCTCCAAGAGTTGCTGTGACTGATTGTCCATCTCAGTCTCCTTCTCTCTTAATGCTTGGACTTGCTTATTTAAGCCTAATACTTCCTTGTACTTGGATAGCCTCTCCCTGGGTGGCAAAGCCTTGAGCTCTGCATCCAACTTTTCTAACATGGTCTGTTTTTCTTTTACCACGGTCTTTACTTGCAGTAGCCCCTGATCCTCTTCAAGGGTAGTGAATGCCTTGGAAACTTGTTCCAATAGATCTTGGCACTGAGTCATGCCAGTTGTTATGTTCTGTGCGGTGGTCTTGGCGGCTTGCTCTCTCAACTGCTGCTCAGTTAATGGTGCATGTATGTTCATTTGTGCCTTCAATGAGGTAATATCAGCCTGATACAAAATTTCCTTATCTTGCATCTCCGACTACAAAGATCTTACCCTATCCCCGATCCTCAGAACTATGTCCACAGGATCATCTTGGAGTTCTATACCTTCAATATCATGCGCAACATTGGATATGGTAGTCTCCAAATTTTTTTGGCAGTCCAGTTCGTTACGTAGCTGCATTTCTGCGTGCAGTTGAATTTGCCTATTTGCTGCGGTGAGCTCTGCTTGTGACTTCATCGACTCAACCATCCGTTCATGCATCTCCTCAATGATATGAGTGTGGATGAAGTGCAATCCTGGTAAGGGGATTTTGGCTAAGTCGAGCTCTACCCTCTCGACTCCCTTTGTGTCCAACACAACTTGTTCTGCCATTGGCAATGCAACATCCAATGGGTCCACATGGAAAATTCTAGTCTTCGATGGCAGCGTTATTGCTAACTACGGTGGTGTTTGTTGCGAGGTTCCTGCCGACCTCCCTTCTGCTCTTATGTCACGCGGCAAGATCAAGCTTTTCTGGACATCATCCATTTTCTTCATCAGGTCTTGTATTGCGAGCCACGTCTTCTGCAGGTCATTCTGGATGACCTTATCCTTTTTATCTTTATCTGTCATGAGCTCCTTCATCTGCTCTGAGACTGTTTCGGTTATCATCTCGTAGTCATCATCATTGAGGACTGCCTCCAATTGAATCTTTGTGGCCTTCACCTTCTTCCTCGACTTTGGCTTCTGCGAAGTCTCAGGTTCTTTCCTCTTCGATGTTTCTTTAGTGATTGGGCATGAGAGCGGGATTGGCTCATCTTCTATTGAATTTGTCTCCACATCCATAACTTCTACGCAGAACTCTAGTGGCCAATATTTCACGAGGTCTTCAATGTCCTGCTCATACATGATGTAGCTCCCTGGGAACCACTTCGGTTTCTTCGTTTGTGCTTTCGGCAATATGAAGATACATTTCGTATCCACCTCAAAGTCGATGACGCAAATATACTTCGTCGTGACCTGCTTTGTAATGCGGGCTGTCTTCATGATTGCATCGCACAGTTGGATATAGTACTGGTAAAAGACTTCTACTATCGCATGCCGGCGCTCTGCATTTATGTTTTCCCAGAGGTTGATGAACTTAAACCCTCTAGGATCATTGGTGTCCATAATGACACCCAGATAATCTCGCGGCTCCTTCCATCCACAAAAAGCAATCAGGACAATGAGCCAAGTGAAATGGAACTGGCCGCCATTCACTTGTGTGTCGTTGAGTTCTTCAAGGAACTCATTCAACAGAAGATGACACCAATTAAAGTTGGTTCCTTTAGCCGCTGTGGCACCCATAAGTATTGCGCCCGCAGGCACCTCCAAAGGCCTAGCTGTTTTGAGTATCTTTCCTGCGAGCAACTGTGTTACAAATTTTGTTACTCTGTCCTCTATATCTTCTGTTGGGAAACCTCTTTTTCCCTTCACCACCGGGTGGGTCTTATTCATCTTCTCAACAACCTATTTATCATTGCTCTTCCCCTAGAAGAATTGCTTAGGATCCTTACCGCGCTTTCTTAGCCCGGTGATGTGGTGGATCAAATCGATGTTAATATCAATAGTCATGTCCAACCAAAAATAACCTTGGTGGATTCGCGCCATGAGTGTGCGAACAACGATATTAAGTTCTGGGGAACGGTCAAAATGTGGCAATTTGAGCAAGTTTAGTAGCCCCAACGGATCGACAAGTGTTAGCCAGCTCTCGGCAACCAGGTTAAGAGTTCCCTTGGCATCCTTTTTCTAGCACATATACTCGTCTGGTTGAAAATATGGGTACTTGAGAACATCTGGCTCATCCTTCTTCATTCCCAAGAGGTCATAATCCTCCCATTTACATTATGCTATCTTTCCCAGTAGATTCTTAGAAGTGTTTACATGTTTTGAGATAGGTGACAATGGAATATCATATCTCACATTCTTGGACAATTTAAACACAGGGGCATAAAGTGCCTGCGGGGAGATATATTCGAGTGTCATCTTCAAGGGTTCTTTTTGAAAGACTGGTGATTTTTGTGCCTAGGAGCCCATCTTTATGACCTTGGATCAAGGTGCAGTTATGTCTTTTCCTTTATCTTTCACTTTTTCCTGCATTGTCGAATTAATTCTTGGTGATCTGCGGGATCCTTCACCTTATTCTACAGCGACCTTCTTAACTAGAGTTTTCATTAACTGTTGAATCCCTCCGTGCTGAAAGATCCTCAGTGCTTCTTCAAGGGTCAGTTCTTCTTCTCTATAGGAAGGTTCGGACATTCACTAATGAGATAGCAGCTAAGGTAGATAGAATACAAATGGCTACTAGCTCGGAGAGGTTAATCACAAGAAAATTCTAAGTGCTCAGTAACGCCCGTGAGTCTCCCAACGGTGTTATTTATAAGCACAGCAGACCCCTTCCCATGCCCTTCAATGACTAGATAGGCATTTAATGTGGTCTTTGTTGGCGAATTTGAGCGGATCCTTCGGTCTTTTCTGTCATCAGTGTGCTCAGAATGGCTATCTTATCTTTAAATGCTGAATCGGTTGCTGCAACGGTCATGTAACGACTATTTTTTTGAAAATCCATGCAACAGCTATTTTTCTCTGAGTGCTGCCCCAAACCGTGCAGCAATCCATTTGCAACCCTGCGCAGTGCCAAAAATTTCCAAGTTCTCTTTTTCTTTTTTCCCCTGCGCAGCTTCGACAGTGCTATACGGCGCATATCTGACTCTTCTTGTCATACCTTCTTCCTTTTACCATACATGTATAGACTCCTTTACATTTCTAGTGTCCAATTTCAACTGTACTTGACACTTAGAACTTCCTTCCTTTTCTCGCTATTCAAGGTTCTACGAAGCAGTGCTATAATGGTATAGCTTTAGCATGCTTCCATTTATCAAGGTTGGCAAAGTATCACCAGCTAAATTGGCTAACTGGGCTGCACCAATGTTAGTAACATGTATCACAGTTAATGGGCCAAGCCAATGCATCTTAAATTTACCAGGGAATTTCATGAATTTTCTATCATACAGGAGGACTAGGTCACCTACCTAAAAACACTTGTTCTTTATATGGCGATCATGCCATGCTTTCTCGCGGTCCTTCTGAGCTTGCTGGTGGAAGCCTGCGATGAAGCGATCTTCCTCCAAGCCCAGTAAGTGTAGCAATATTTCTTCTAGAGCTTCGCAATCTACCATCCCTGTGAATGCAGCGATTCTTAAGCTAGGGACAATATATTCCATAGGCATTATAGCCTCCTTCCCATAAACCAACCGAAAGGGTGTCTGTCTTGTCAATTTCTTGCATGTGGTCCTATATGCCCATAACACAGATGAGACGCGCAGGTCCCAATCGTCTCTATTTACATTGCATACCTTAGTGAGTGCATTCTCCAATATTTTATTGAAAGCCTCTATAGTACCATTTTCCTGTAGATGATATGGAGTACTGCGTTGATGACGAATGTGGAATTCTTCTATAAGCGCCTCAATAGTCTTGTTCAAAAAGTGAGTACCCTGGTCACTCATCAAAATTTTCGGACAGCCAAATCTATTGAGTATTTCTTCAAAAATAAACTGCGTTGCAGTACTGGCGCTGCAGTCCTTAACTGGTTTTGCTTCCTCCCATCTAGTGAGGTAATCAGTAGCAGTAATAATATACCTTGCACCCATTCTTTTTCCTGGTGGGTTTATAGGACCCACAAAGTCTATTGCTCATTTTTCAAATGGATGTAGTGTCAACTGTGGATTCAATGGAATCTCATCTCGGCATGATGGTTTTCCTGTCCTCTGACAGACATCACAGTTCCTGCAATGTTCTTTGGCATATTTATGGAGCGTAGGCCACCCTAGCCCTGCGTGCAATATCTTCTGTGCGATAGCCCTTCCTGCATAGTGACCTCCCATGATCCCTGAGTGTGCATCCACTAAAATAAATGGATTCTCATGATCGAGTACGCACCTGTGCAGGACTTCATCCGGCCCAATTTTGTATAGCTAACCTACAATTATAGTGAAGTCTACGGCGCGCACCACTAACTGTTTACCTGCTGGATAGAGAATTCCTACAGTGCCAGCCCTGTGGTTAGGAAATCAATGATATCCTTGTAATAATCATTGGCAACCTGTATAGCAAATAGTTGCGCATCTAGTAGACTATCTTCAATGTTCGTCGGCTCCTCTCCTGACTCAATCCTTGAAAAATGATTAGGTCCCAAGTTCAGTCTACCTGGATTGACAATAATGTCAAAGTCATATTCCTGGAACAACAATAGCCATCTGCATATGCGTCCCCTTAACACTGGCTCATTGACCAAGTATTTCAATGAAGAATGGTCAGTAAACATAAGGAAGTGCGATCCCATCAAGTAGTGTCTAAATTTCTGTAGAGCATATACCATTGCAAGGCCTTCCCTCTCAGTAGTAGTATAGTTCTTCTCTGCTATTGAAAGCTTTCTGCTAGAAAATGCAATAGGGTGGTCAATACCTCCCTCTCCTGGCTAAGCTAACACGATCCCTAGGGCAATACGTGATGTGTCAACATTGACATGGAATGGCTTTGTCCAGTCTAGAAAGACTAGAATCGGCGCAGTGACCATCTTTTCTTTCAATGTATCAAAACCCTGTTCGCATTCTGTGTTCCAAATGAACGGTGCGTCCTTCTTCAACAGTTTTTCCATTGCTGTGGTTATCTATGCATAACCCTTTATGAATTTCCTGTAGTATCCAGTATGACCTCAGGTAGAGTGTGACATCTTGACTGAATTTGGTGTTGGTAATTTTGCAATGACTCCAATCTTCGCAGGGTCTACCATCAATCCTTGCTTATAGACAATGTGGCCAAGTAAAATTCCATAGGGCACAAAGAAAATACACTTCTTCAAATTCAAGGATATTTGATGCTGTCGACACTTTTCGAGCATCATGCGGAGGTTCGCGCAATGATTTTTCAATCGACCAAACACAGTCCAATCATCAAAATAGGCTTCTAAAAACTTGTGCATAAAATCTTTAAATGCTGCGACGACGACTCTGGAGAATATGGCAGGTGCATTCTTTAGACCAAAAGGCATGACGGTGTAGTGGAATGACCCCCATTCTGTGGCAAATGTTGTCTTATGCCTATCTGTAGGATCAATCCTGATCTGATGATAAACAGAGAAACCATTAGTGAAAGAATATGCCTCATTTCCTCCAACGTTATCAAGCACTTCGTCTGTGAATGGAGTAGGAAATGGGTCGTGCATGGAAGCATCATTCAGTTTTCTGAGATCCACACAAATCCTGATCTCACCTTTTGCTTTCTTGTATTGAACAACCATGGGGCTAATCCATTTGGATTCTTCAACCGATTCAATGATTCCTGACTCTAGCATCTTATCTAGCTCTGCACGGATTTTTTCCTTATAGTGCGGATTCAATATGTATGGCCTCTGCTTGACAAGCTTAGCACCTGGATTTAAAGGTATTTTCATGACCCCTAGGTCTCCCAAAATTCCTTTCATCTCTGTAAATTTTGTCGGAAATAGTTCCTGATACTCATGTAAGGTATCTGCGATCTATGAAATAGTCTGATCGTCCCAATAATCTCCTATTGCTGCGAACTTCGGCTCTTTGTCTGTGCCAATGTTCACTTTTTGTGTTTTTACTAGTCCAGTCATATCTGGGATTTCCAACGAAGGTCCTTCTACCTCGCGCGCGCCTTCTGACTCTGGTATATCTATGTTGCACGGGTCCTCCTCATCGTCTTCATTTGTATCATTGGTATCTTCAGCTAAGTTGTAACACTCGATAAAGTGCTCTTCATGTTTCTTCCATTCTGATTGTAAGTGCATAGGAACGCGATCTGTCCCAAAAAATTCCTGCAATGTTATGTTTTGATGAGGACAGTCGTCCTAGAATATGCGCTTTGTGATTAGCTGTAATGCTTCATGGATTAATGGATTCTCATCTTCAAAACTGAAGTCCTTCTTTAAGTTCACGGTGAGCAGCTCCCAATTAGTGATTTCGCTGCGCAACTCCAGGTCTAGGTACCATTTTTCTGGGATACCCGCATCCAATGTATGTACAGATAAGTGTACCCATTCTGTAGGTGGTCTTTCCACCCATGCCTTTGAACAAACTTCAATATATTGGCTAGGGTCTGTCTGTCCATTACACTTTTTGAAGGGTAAAGTAACCCTTTCGGCAAACCGAATCTACATCTTAGTTCTGCATTGATCCCAAGTGGTCAATGTCTTCTTATGTGCATTCCACCATCTGGTAGGTGTATCGCGCAATGCTATATCTAAAGCTGGAAGTCTATGCTCATCTGGTATAGTTGTAGTATATTCCCTTATGAAACTGTAAACATTAGCAGAACCATCATATGTGGGAATAGGACTCACCTCTTTTTTGATCCAACGCAGTGATTTCGTAACCTAGGCACATCTTCTTGCTGATACTTCATGCATGCGTCTTTGCCAATTTTCCAGTCCTGTATCTGAGTCAGAGATACAAGAAGTGTCACATCGCCAAGTGAGCATACCGTCCGCAGTAGGATTAATGTAGTCTTCCTTGTTCATAGTCAGCTGGTATAGTCGGTCTAAATATTGAGCTTGGGATTCCTCCTGAATCAGCTCACTATATCTGTAACCATCTTTAGGATCCAATGGTGCGATGACCCTAAGATGTTCCCTTCAAATATCATCTTCTTTGTATTCACGTTTATGATAGCCAAGTTATCCATAGCCCAATCAATTCCCAATATTGCTGGAAAAGGTTGATTATCATCCACAATTTCAATAACTTCAAAGTCTACATGACTCTGTACTCTGTCGATGTCAACTCCTACATTAGCTAAGTGGCCAAAAGGTATGACATTCTCTTGATTAGCCATTCGTAGCTGGATAGGTGACCATAGCAACTTTGGTTGACCCATCTGCTGCCATGTATGCTTAGTCAAAACATTCACTTCTGATCCCAAATCAAGGATGACTTCAGCCATTTCAAAATCTCCTATCTGCGCAGTAAGCCTCATCTCTCGGCCTATTCTTTTGTGCTTCCTTATATGATGTACAGCGCTATCTGGAGTCTCTGTTGCAAACTGAGGTTCATACTGGCTGATGAGCTTATGGAGTTCTACTATGGCTTTCTCACTTTTTAGTAACTTCATGCAGCTTCGCAAGAGCTACGCAACAGAAGTACGGACATCTGTCACAGTGCTTGTTTTATCATAAGGAGCCGGCATGTCTTCAACATGCGGTGTTTCACTGCGCAGCGGGATCCTTGATGACTTATCTGCTAGTTCTCTAAAGGTATCCCGCGCGTCAATGAAGATCTCCTTGTTCTTCTGTAAGTTAAGAGGGGGTGATTTTCCTAGAGCTTTCCTTATCCATACTATTTCAAGGGGATCCTTCTTCGTATGTGACTCCCCTGATGTTGAAGCTTTCGCTCCTTTGTCATGGCCTGTCTCAGCGCCACTGCGCGTGACCACATTGATGCTCGGATCCACTGGTCTATTTTCTACTGCAATCCACTGGACATTTGGATTCAGAGCCTCTGTTCGTCTTCTCTTCTGCATTTCCACCTCTAATAATGGGCAGTCTTCAATGACATGCTCAAATGATTTACAATAATTGCACGTAGTGCATGGGTTAACACAATCTCTAGATACATGAACGGGTTGGCCACAATTATAACAAATGACTTGGCTGTGGCCTCTTCCCTGCGCCGGACCAACATTTCTTCCTCTGCCACGGTATCCACCACCACGACCTCTGTATCCTCCTTGGTCATATTGTGTGTTATCTTGCTTAGGCTTATTTTCTTCCTGTATGTGGTATACGCCAGTGCCTCTCATTGCATCCATATCTCGTTTTCTTTCATTCATTAATTCATATGCGCGGCAGTTGGATTCATCATGTCCAATTGATTTACAGAAATTGCAATATAAATTCTTAGGAGTTTTCACGTATCTCTGGATGAGGTAACAGTCTTCAGTTCTATGTCCTGTGGTTCTGCAAATTTCACACCATGGGGCCTGATTCTGATTTAATGGGTTAGGTGCACCACTGTTAAGATAGTCGCGAAATAGAGGGCAATGCTTGCAGTCATGACCTTCTCCTTTACAACTTGTACACCAGACCTCCTGTCTACGTTCATATCTTTGTTCTTTACCATTTTTCATACTCTGCAGTTCAAGTGTCAGGGTGGTCAATTGGTTCTGGATCTGAAACATCCCAGCACTAGTATCACTAATCGGCGAAGCATCCAACTTCATTGTGATTTCCAAGGCCTCTACCTTTTATAGAACGTTCTGTTGCATCAATGGTAATCTGATATGGGGTAACAACACATCAATGAACCATTCTTTATGTTGTTCTAGTGGTATAAAAAAACTTACTGGGTCTATCAAGGTCTTAAACTTTTGATCAAATTCCCAAACCGTTTCAGTTGGTCTCTGCTTTATTTCCTTTAACTCAGTTATACACTGAGATTCAGACTTTGGTTTCTTGAACTCAGCCACTAGCGCGGCTTTAATTTTTGCGAGGGTTCTGGGCTGTACCTGAGAGTATTTCATAAACAAGTGTAAATCTCTTTCTCGAAAGGTGGTGATGAGTTGTGCTTGCTTCACGGAATCATCCTGGATTTGTCTTACACTCCATACGGCTTCACAAAGGAACCAATGTTTATCAGGGTATTCTAGGCCAATTCCTTTGAATATTGGCAGTTTCATATCTGTGTTTGCTATTGTCGGGTTATTTTGCGGGGCACTTTGGTTAGTGCGCGGCTGCTGTAAAGGGATCTGCGTAGTAAATACAAATGGGACTATCGAGAGAGATGGACTAGGCTGAGTCTTCTATGGGGTGGGCTGCGTAGCAGGTGGGTTTTGAGATAAAGGTGGTGTGGTCTCTGCAGCCGGTGCGTTCTCAAGAGTAAATGGTGGTACGGCTTCGTTGTCAATGTTACACAGGATCTCAGTATTAATATGGAGTCCAGGGCCTCCCAGATTCTTATTAATTTTATATCTCTTACCAATTCTAACAGTATGTGTCTCTTCGTCAGAATCAATATATGTACTGTTTATCATGACAAACTTTGACAAAATTACTGCATTCTTAGAACACCTTTCTCATCTCACAACATCTTAATGTATAGACTGAGATTGTTCAGAAACTTACCTTGGAACCCTCTGAAAAGTTTGCTTCTGCTTGGCTATAGGATTTGAGTGTGTCTACAGCAAATTCTGTTACAAAGCCTTCTAGCATATGATCAACCCAATAATCAACTACGTGTGACAACAGGCTATCTAATGCTTTGAGCTATGCTGTGAGCTCAGGATTCCACTCCGTGGGTACTCCTCCCTGGAAACAAGTTTTCTTCTCTATGAGCCGCGAGATCCACGCATGCAGTTCATTTGGAAATTGTGCCCAAAAAATCTCGTGAATGTCGTCCAACAGATATCTATCCGACCATTGTGTGTCGCTTAGATGCAGATGTCTGTTCTCTTGTTTGTTAAAATCTCTTATGGTATTATCCCACCAAGCCTAGATTTCTGTCTTTTCAGGATGCCGATAGTCAGATCCTTCAGGGAACTGATATTCTTCTTCACACATTGTGATTGCAACTCATCATGGATTCTAGCACGGAAACGGAACCATTTGTTGGCTTAAACTGACGTAGAGTTTTCCAATTAGACCCAGTTTCTTTGCGGTTCTCCCTTTTGACCAACAAAACCCCTTCGCACCAGCCCTTTCGGCAACATCCTGTGAGCAGACTGAGGTCTCATCCGAGGTGTATCTTATGGGGTACTGCGGAATCAGGTTTCCACAGTAAATGATGAGTTGTTTATATGAACAAACTGCATAGCGCAGGACAGAAGGAGTGCGCTGCAAGACAAAGCGATGCGGTACACAACAGAATCTATGCTACGAGAGACTATGGTGTGGTGATGGAAACACTACGGACCTTACTAAGGACTTCTTACTGCTGCGAATCTTCTACTGGAACTACGAATCAACCACACTTATCCTCTACTTGGAAGATCTTGAAAAAGTTAAGGCACTGAGATGAATATCACCCATCCATCCATTCAGGCACTCACTGGTTATCTTTCTAACATTCATTCAAGGACTTAAATTATTACAACGTGAACTAAATTGATAGATGTGACTAACCGTGTTGCGTTCCTTCACTATGTTTAAGAAAGTATTAAACTTAAATGACTGATTCACAATCTTAACATATAATTGAAATGTTCGCCATTCATCTGTTCCCGTGGAACCTAGCATATCATTCCCAAACTTCTCCTATTGGTAAATGCATATCAAAGTTCTCCTATTACAACATGCAAGGAAACATTCAAATGTTCATTCTACAAACAATACAGATAGTCATTCATTCATAAAACATAATCACATAACACAGGATTTAACGTGGTTCACTTCCCTAGATGGAAAGCTACGTCCACAAGAACGATTGGTAATATATTTCTTCAAAAGGGATGGGGAAACCGTCCTTAGTCTGTGCACTCAGCTGGAGACTCTCCTTTCTCTCGGCAAGGTCTCTGTGCACACAGCTGCAGATCCTTTACAATATTCTCACCTCGGAGATATTTCTCAATACAAAAGGTTATATTATGATTACTCTAGCAACTAGCATCTAGCCCCAAAAAATAGAGCAACAACAACCAACCAACGACCCCATCCCATTCAAACTTGTCTTCTTAAGTAGATCATACCCGAAGGTCATGTTTGTACAATGTAAAAGACCTAAAACCCAAAAACCCTAAGGGTTTCCAAAACTGCACAGATTTTCCAAACCGGCTTGCTAGCTCCTGGTAGCATTTGCTTGATCATGGTGGATCTCCACGTCCTCATCGTGTCGCTATCTACCTTCCTGTCGCACGCGTGCCTATAGGATGCTTCTTCCGAACCATTTCTCTCTAACGGTTTTACCTTCTAACTGTTCCAAACGTCGCTTTCCTTAACAGCCCACGCGTGGCCGCCTTCCTGATTTGCTTATATCCACCGCTCGGCAATCCTGGAATATCTTTCCAAAAATGGCTACTACCGATCCAACTGGTACCTGCAATTGATACTTGTCCAGCACTCTGCTTTGCTGGCTCCACGTGGCCTCCTGACTCCGCAGCACTACTTCTGTGCAGTACTAGTCTTCGCATCACGGCAAAAAATTCGACAATGCGTGCAACTCCGCAGTCTGGTCAAAAGTTGGATGTTGCACACAACTTCGCAACATCCTCAATACTTAGGCAAAATTTTATTTCTGAGCTATGCTTAGCTCAGCTTTCCCTGCTTATCTCAAAAAGGTGTTTCCAAAACTTTTGTCTCAACCTGGGCCCAACACTTTACTCTGCTAACTATGCACTTATCATACTTAACATGACTTCGCAATGTTCATACATGCATGTTCCGCTACTTATCATATCATTCTCATTCACATTCATATGAAGAAACATATATAAGCATAAACATTCATGAACACACAATATAACCGATATTCAAACACATAAAACTGATATTGACATGGTTCTCCCCCCAGATGGGAGCTACGTCCACGGTAACTGTTATTATATTTCTTGGAAGGGGTTAACAGTTCCAGTCTACACACTCAATTGCAAACTCTTCTCTACAATAGATCTATGCATACACAACTGCAGAGTCTTTTTCCTCTCTTATATCTCTCTCATCCTAGATCTAACAATAGCTAACATAATCCAACATAATTCTAACAAGATCTAACAAAAAATATCTAACAAAATCCAACCCTTCCTTATAAAAAAATGCCCTTTAATGGATTGTGCCCAAAGGTCACATCTTTACAATAACTATGACCCAACCCCCATAGTACCTTTATACCCAAAATGACATGGTTCTCCTATTGACCATGCTTTGTCTTTACTTCACTGGAGCTCTGTTGTTCTTTTTCACAGCTTCTCTGGCTCTGACAGTTGCAGTTCTGACCGCGCGGCTCTGATGCTACAATGGCGCGTCATTTACACAATTATGCTTCTTTACTCTTTACTTCTGTAGATGACAGTCCGCTGCTTCATTCATAACTTCTCCAACTAACTTGATCGTCCTTAGTAATTAGCCTTTACTAAGGGGACAGGTCATTTTCTGCCACTTCACTTCACTCCATACCCTACTCCCGGGAATTGCGAAGTTGCTTCTCCCAAAACTGGTCGATGTTAGGCCTCACCTAACTTGTAATTTCTCCATCAAAACTTCCTCCACTTTGGTTGCGCCTAACAAAAATCAAACCATATACCACAATGATTTCCATCTCAATGATTGGGTTGTTAACTACGAGAGCCACCATGCAAAGTGGAAGCTCACACCTCCATAAGATCACTATCAAATAACTAGATTTAAACTCTATAAAAATAATATGATTATATATTATTTACATGCACATGATAAACTAACACGATTTAGAAATCGCTCAAAAGATCAAATCTCTTCCACACACAATGCATGAGAGTTGGGCGAATAATGACTTCGTGGAAGTCTACAGGATGCAACCCATTCTTACCATAACAAGTCAAACAAGTCATCATGATACAAAACTAAGTCAAACTGAGGTTCATGCTTTTATGCATAATCAGATAAATTCAAGTTAAACAGAGCCACAATTAAGCTTTATGATTTCAACCACTTAAAATTTATAAACGTTCAACCAGGGATTGAATCCCATAAGTGAGTATAACCTCACACGTAGTCTCTACATAAATCTAAGGTTTTCATGTCGGGTCGGGACTTAACGCCTTTAGAAGACAAAACGTAGACATGGAACTCCAAACATTAAATGCATATAGTGTTTACAAACTCATAAGGGATCGAATCCCATTAGCAAGAGACCCCTACGATTATCAATCAAGTAAACTGATATATATCTACATATGAACATACATGGGATTAAGGATCAGAGGAAATTTTAATAATATTTCCATATGGACTTAAGAATCCACATTCATCATCTCATAATAAAAACAGAGTATGACATAGTCATTCAATAAGACAGAGGTTAATGCCCCTTGGAAAAACCATGTTTGTATTCATGTAAAAGAATTAAATTACACTCAAGGTTTTCCAACCATATAGAGTTCACACAAAATCCTATACATCACAAACTACAGGAGTGAGTAATAAAATATTCCTCATGCAAGATATAAACGTAGAGGTACATCCAAAACAAAGTTTTTGATGTTTAGAGAATCATTACATAGAACCATAAACACCGACCATTTCTAAACAAAATAAAGAACAAGGTAAACCCTGCTATATGGGGATAAAACGATAATACACTTAAAACCCTTGTATCTACTTGAAAGAAAAGGAAGACCTATTATGGGCATCTTCAGCAAGATAACAAGAATCCAAAAATGACAGCCAATACTCCTCTTCTCATCAGCAAATACAAAGGGAAATTTGAAATCATTTATCCATAGGTGGAAGTTGGTACATGAGGAGCCATGATATTACCATAACCAAATAAGACACAAATGAGTATAAAATGTTGGAAGCTCCACGCCCAGGCCTTTCCTGCATGACACCACAACATGAAACACTTAGTATTCCTATATAGAAATGCAAAGAATATAAGGCGTATGGTACAGAACCAAAGCAACATGAAATCGCTACTTGAGAGGAATTCAAGATTCGCTTCCAACTCCCAAGAAGACCACTATGTTTCCCTCTCATGAACCCCATGAAAATGAGTAAAGGATTTAAAGCGTAGCTCTAGAAATATCAACAGTAGGTAGAATGTTCCAGAATGAAAACGTATCAAAGAGGAATCCCTCGGCTTCCCTCTCCCACAACAAAAAAATACCATCCAGAATGAACCTTCCCGAATGCCAACCCTGGGAAAATGCAACTCCAAGTACAAACGTTTATTTGCCTTAAATCGCAGCACCAACAGTTGGGGATCCTCCCTGGTAAGCAAGCCCAATTAGATCGCTCACCATTTGGTGTGGGGGAATCCGTTCGGTTAACAGTCCGGCTACCGTGTGTGTGGTTGTTTAAATATTTTACCGGTTTCAGATCGGTTCACCGTTTATGTATTTTATTTTAGGTATGAGATGAAAGTTCTCTAATTACATGCACATAATTGATAGGCAGAAGCCTCAACAAGTGATGCAAAGGATATTCCCTTCGTCTTATCACTTCTACATAATCAATTCTTTTATTTATAATCTAAATTAATCTAACCTAGCTATCTTATCCCTGCAGGGAGCAATTTTGAATTAAGAGTAATAAACTGGAAATGTTCGTAAAAGTATCATGGATAGCTGTTTCAACACAATAATCACATTTACAGCAGAAAGAATATCAAAGATAGCTCTGATATGATAAAGCAAATTATTACTCATTTAGCACATAAACAATTGCACAGAAAGAAAAATCATTCATCACGATGAAGTAATTCAAGAAAGTTAGAATGATCTCATAGTATGACTTATGAATGCAATAACAAATAGTTCCACATTATCATTCCACACATTCCATGCAAAGTCTCTGCGCAAGCTTTTCCCAGGAAACAAATCCTTCTTATTCAGCAGAAAAATAGTTCTCTTACAAAAATGGTCCAGCTCTATCATACTAGCAAAGGTCCCTTCTCTCTATTCTCTTCCCCTATTTATCTTTACAAAATTCTATCTTCTAGTGTCTTTTCACATACCCTAACCCTAGGGATTCCCAAAATTTTGTCTTTTAGTGTTTGAACAAAGAAAATACAAATATTAATTTCCAGCCGGCCTTTCCAAATCAGAAATGTATTTGGCCCACATGTCAGTTTTTCTAAAATAATATTACTTTGCACAGGATCTACCATTTTCAAAGTGATCTCATGATTATATAGTTCTACTTCTACACTCTTTACTCCTTCAGTCGTTTCCTTGTAGATGTCTTCTAAAATGTAAGCATAAATGGAAGCTTTCCCAATGAAATGATGAAGGTATTCTCCTGTTAGCACATCCAACTTCTTAATGTAGTTCAGATCATCACTCAGCACATTCTGCAACTCTGAGGCGCTGGTCTCTATCAGGAAATTCTTCCATAGTCGGAGGCATAACCAACTGAGACTTCTCATGGATTTAACGAAGTTTCTAGTAAAAGCTTGTACACTTATCGATAATTTTTAGAATCTTATTATTAATCCGTAGACCAGCTTTTCTGTAGAATTCAAGGAGGCCTGAGTCCAGATTCGAATCTGCAGTGGTCTTGTGAGGAAAGTACTCAGGGAATCCCAATTTCCCTTCCCTACACTTCATTTGCTTCTTAATCTCAACCATGGTGCATACTAATTTCCGCCTGATTCTCAGAGCTTCAGAATCAATTTCCACCATCCTTGATATCATCATCTTCATCTTCCAGACTTCCTCAATGATAAGTTCTTGTGAATG
Source organism: Larix kaempferi (assembly GCA_027924585.1). NCBI lineage: Eukaryota > Viridiplantae > Streptophyta > Pinopsida > Pinales > Pinaceae > Larix > Larix kaempferi. The sequence continues at coordinate 10,601,657 of BSBM01000114.1, forward strand.
ATAGATCATATTCTGCATGTCACATGCTTGCCCATGAAAAGGAGTCAAGTCTTGCTTCTTATTTTTCACAAGTTTTGGTGTTCCATCAAAGAATCCTTTTCCTTTATCAATTCCTCCAACTGAACCTTCAGGTCTTCAACCTACTACCTGTTGTCTGCCTCGCTTTTCTCTGACCCATTGATGTGAGTTTCCAGGTCATTTTTCTCGCCTTCCATAATCATTAACTTCACAATTAGTGCATCCTTTTCAGCTTCCAATTATGGTATTCTTCCAATATCCTTTCCTTCTCGGAAAAAATGGCATCATGCTTTTTTTTTTTCAGTTCTATTCCTTCTCCCCGTATTTTAACCAAATTATCTTTCAGCCTAAGTATTTTCTCTTTCTTTCTTTCCACGTCTCTCATCAACTTGTCAACATTATCTGCATTTGCTTGTGCTCCAGCTATGTTGACAGATGCCGCGCGCTTAGGGTCCCTTTGGGTACCCTCTAAGATTGTGCTTTCTTGAACAATAACAACATCAACGTGGGCTAGTAATTTCATTCTCTTTTCCGACCTCTTCATGATAGTCTTTCTTTTTGAATAAAAAAATATTATGTCTAATCTAGCTACTGTATGTTGCTTCGATTGGGTGAATGGGGTGATACCAAGATCCTGAATTGGGAGGTGTACTCTGGTGATTATTTCTGATGGGTCTATGTCCATATCTTGCACATTCGGAATTCTCTATTCCACATATTTCTTGGACTTTTCTTCCTCCTCCTTTTTCTTTTGTTGTTCGACTACTTCTCTATCTGCTCTTTCTCTCATTTCTTGCAACCTTGCGGCTTCTTCCTTTTGGATCTTTTCATCCTCTTCCCTTTGGAGTCTTTCTGTTTCTTCTTTTTGAAGTCTGTCAGCCTCTTCTTTCTAGATCTTTTCAGCTTCTTCCTTCTGAAATCTTTTGGCCTCTTCCAATAGCTTCTTCTCAGCTTCTGCTAGTTATGACCTTATGAATTCATCCTTTTGTTGCCTATCTACATCCTCCTTTTGATTCCTCTCTGATTCTTTGAGAGAGTGAGCCTTAGAACTGGAACCGGATCCACTTTTGTGACAAAAGCGCTTGTTCAACTCAGTCATGTTTCTTGCACTCTGGTACACTTCTTCATCTTTCCAGAACAGATGTGCATATTCAAAGTTGATCATGTAGGAATCACAATGGGAAGCAACCATACCGTAGCTATCGTTCCTTCTGAAGATCTTTGTCCCAAAATGAAAGGCCTCTAAATCCTTAACAAAATGCTCACCCTCTTTTGCCTTGTGAAATTTGTATGCTCCAATATTAAATGGAAGTTGTGGGTAGGAAGCCTTTTTCTTGTCATGAAGAAACTTACCAACCCCATTGATGAAGACTTGTCTCACAGCCTCCTCATGTACAAGAAAATTAGTGGCATAATGAGGTAATAGAGAAGGGGGTTTGGTTCCCCCATACATCATGATATATGTGCCTTCCGCAGAGAAGTAATAATCTCCATGTTCCTCTATGACTGACAAGGAATTTTCGGACATACAATTCGTCTCTTCCTTGAAGATTAGCTGGTATAGTGGCATGATTAACTGCTCACAAACGAGCTTGTAGTTACTTGCGCATTTGTGATCCCATGTCATCTGATAGGATACATGGAGGGGAGATTAGGATGGATTCCAATCACATCCCAAATCAGGGAAAGGATGTCTGATCAATAGGTAATCTAGGAGGTAAGAAGAAATAAAAAATTTAGCTTTCTTATGTGTTAATCCTCCTTGCGTTGTGGCAATATGTGACAGCATACTCTTGGAGATGATATCCTCCCAGTTGAAAATTACACCATGTGTGGCGATGTGGTACATTACTGGTACCTAGCTGAGTTTATATGTACTCCCACTTGCTAAGCCAAAATCCCGTCTTAACATTAGAGCTATGATTCAATATAGGGTCCTCAAATGTTGACTATCACATTCTCTGCTAGTCCTTGGTCTTAACTATCTTTCAAGGACCACCATCTTCTTATCAAACTCGAAGTAAACCATATTGACCCCTTCTATCCAGTCGTCAATCAACATGATTTTAAGGGACGACAGCTTGTAGGCTGCATCTATGTGAAGAGGTTGGAAGGATGCAAGCCCTTCTCCCTTGACATCTGAGATGATCCTGGTGTTAACATCTACGTGGGGAAAAATCCACCCGATGAATTCTGAGAATGGGAATAATTCTAGGCACATAGTCGCCTTATGGAGATCGACTTCTTTATGTTATGATAAACCATTGACTCCTCAATAGAAGCACCATGGACATTTCCATCTCTGATGGATCTGTATAGTTTGCCCCATTGAAATTCTGGAGTGCCTCCCGTCATGGCTTTAGTATCTCCAAACATTGTCACTAGTGAGGTATCCAATAATATCTCAACATACGAGTATGATTCAACTAACTTGGACTTTCTCCTGGCAGACCGCTTATGCATAAGTCTGATGAGACACAAAATGGACAAATGGGGGAACAAATTATTCATAAACAAAAATGAACAAAAATGAAATTAGCTTCTGAATGTTTCAATTGTCTCTTTATCCATGAGCAAAATAAGGTTTTCAGACACTTTCAAATTTTTGTATGGTTGGCAGCCTATCTGCTTCAAAACAATGTGTGCAAAGTCTTATATAAGAAACAAATTGGAGACAAAATAGTGCTTAATTAACTGAAGAATTTCATGCAATTATTATCGTTCGTTTGGCTTCAGTGAGTATGCAAATGATAACTTGTCACAACTTAATTTGATAAAACATTTCTTTAACACACAATTAAGAATTAGCTGCAAAAATTTAGGTTTCTTCTATGTTAACTTAAGGTTTAGTACACATGTTGTATAGAGGCCATTAAAACTTTGCATAGTCAATTGGATTTTATGTATTCACATTTCACCAAAATGATTGAAAATAACAACAGTGTTGATCATAATGAATTTATCTATCGGTAGAGGAAGCATAACTCCTTCATGAGTGAAAACCACAACAACTTGAAAACACAACCGATGACTGGGTCATGCCCATATCTTCTCACTTTGTTGTCTAAACCCCTAAGTTTGCATGGCTCGTGGTATTCCAATAAGGTGAAAATATTTCAATAACAGTACGATGTAGTTAGAGGGTGCTTTGGGCATGCATGAGAGCAGTGTTGCTTGCATGTACCCAGGGCCTAGGCCTTTGCCTGGAGAGGAAAGGGGAAACCCTAATAAAGCTCGGTTAAGCTCATGTGTTGCATAGGGGAAAACGGTAATCCAACCCGGGAACTACACCAACATGACCAAATGACCCCCCCCTCGACTGTTTAAATGACTCAAAGGGTACGAGGGCTACGTCGAGCCGATAGACACGATAAAACCTCGCAGGGTGAGGCCACGGAATACTTGAAAACAAAACGGGCTAAACCCTAACCCCATAAGGCCCTCTATAAGCGTCCAACAAATAAAAGCGACCAAGCAAAGACCCAAACAGTTAAAAGAATAAAACATTGGTTGAAGGTTTCCTACCTGGAAGTTGTGCACTAGGTGAGAATGTGAGCTTGGAAATGTTGAAAGCTTGGTGTCCAACGAGCGATGGTAAAACGACTTTTTCTTCTTTTTGGTAAAAAATAAAATAACCCCCTCTCGCTATATATACGCAAATGGAAACCCTTATCATTAATGCGGATGGGGTTTTGCTGGGTGGGGTCATTAATGACCGCACCCAATTTTTGTTGCATCAAGGCCAACTCCGCCGATCGTTTTGGCATGAACTCTTCATTCGTCGTGAAATGGTCAGAGTGAACTTTTCGCATCACTGCGACTGTTCGACGTGATTTACTAAACATTAGTGACTGATCTATGTGATTTGTCAAAGATTCTGCGAAATGATCAACGCGATTTTCTTTGGTTGCAGTGACCATTTGGCGAAGTGGCTAGATCGCTGCGATCCGTCGGAGTGATTTTCCCAGGCGCTCCAAAAGAACAACGATAACTTGTCAAACAAAAGTGAAGAGGTTGGTGACAAATGACTAGAAATGATGCGAATGGTCGACGTTGAATCGTCGAAATGCTACGAAAAGGTCGTCACAGTTCGCTACAAAACTACGAAAGGGTCAGAAAAAAATAATAAAAAAGATACGACCTTTTTAGAGTAAAAACCTGAGTTTCTACTTAGGCTGAAAAAGACTCGTTCTTCAATATTTTCTAAGAAAATTCTAAGTTCCAAAAGGGGAAAGTTCCAAGAAGCAAAAACTCTAAAAAATAAAGGAGGGGCCCTTCAAAATTTTGAAAATTTTTGGGGATCAGGTTGCAACAGCAACAATCTATTTTTTAATTTTTTCTCTTATTTGGAAATAAATAATGATTCACTTTTTTTTACAGTATGTTGTACCTCTATCTCTCCCAAACAACTTTGACAACAACATAAAACAAGTTATATATGATCTTGGAAAATACATGAGGTAAGTAATGATTTATATGCAAAATGTTTGTTCACTATGTTCCAAAACTGATTGACATATTATGTTTTACTTGCAATTTTATATATGCCTTGATCTTGTTGAAATCTGTTACATTCTTGCATCATTTGTAGGTGGATTTCATCCAAATAAATCCATAAAGAATATCTTAGGTATTGGAAGAGAGAATTTCCCCGTCTAATGTGTGAAATGCAGAAGTATCTACCTCCATCATTTCTCAATGCACAAGAACACTACGATTCATACACCAAGTTGAGGAGATTGAATTGTGTGGACCTATACACATAAGGTTGATGTGGATGGTGGGGAGGCAGTTAAAGTCATTGAAGGATTTTGTTAGAAAAAGAGCACATCCCGAGGGTTCTATGGTGGAGGGATACATGGTATATCAATGCATGGTGTATATTATTCAATATATTCCTAAGTTAGAATAAAATAAGAATGTTCCTCGCATTTGGCATGCCAAATCCATCACAAATTTGAAGGGAAGGTCATGTTGGGGAAAGGTAGAATGAGGAAAGTGAAAGGTAAATTGTTAAGCCCTAAATTTGGGTACATTTCCCCTTATGTGGGTCACATTATATTAGTTATAATTTCGTCTTGGTCCACTAGTTGTTATATTCATTAGTATGGTTATACTAGTTACGTCGGCTTGGGTCAGTTAGTTGGAATTGTACCTCTTAGTCTCCTATATATAGGAAGGAGACCTTTTCCTTTGGAGCATCTTGTCTTGTCTTTCCCTATGTACTTAGTACATTGTATAAGGAGGTTTGCCCCTCGTATTCATCTATTTTCTTCATTAAAGTCATGGAGTACTCTTTCTGATATATTTATGCTCTTTTCATGCTCTTTTTGGAAATTTGTTGCATGACATTTGGTATCAGATCTCTTTCCTCAAGACTCGTTTCTTCAATACAAGCCATATTGGAAGTTTCACTATATATCTTTTTCCACAGGGTCACGGACATTGAAACATAGAACCCATATCTAAAATAGGCTGAAATACCCATGATAAAACTTTCAAATCCTAACTCATTACAAGTTTGGAGTTATACCATCAAGAAGATAGGGTTTATGACTAGCCGAAAATCTAGTATCAAACATGTGTTATAGGTAAAATTGTTATATCTATAGCATGCTAGATCCAAATTGAGTGACACTAGTTGCATCAGAAAGAAGATAGAACATAGTATATTTGGTAGCATTTTCATAATCAAATTCAAAAAATTGGACATGTGGCGGGCCGTACACTCTTTCTCTTCTGAAATGACCAAAATTAACAAGTGTGGGTAAAGTGATCACAACTTTGTTTTGGCACATCCAAATTCAACAAGACCTATGGAATTGAAAATAAGACATATCAGGATACCACAAGACAATGTTTCAAACCTAGTAGAACTGAAAATTGAAATTTACCTCTGTTCCAAGTCGACTAGTAAACAGTCTCCAAATCAGGCTTTGAAAAAGGTACGCCATTTTAAATTTGAATATATTTGAGTAGAATGATCTTATTGAGGTGAATTCCAGTAAATAAAAGATAAAAAACCAGTAAATAAATTATAAAAAACCAGTAAATAAATGATCAAATATCAGAGTTTATTAACTGTCCATATTTAAAAATGAGTTGAGATCCTCCTTATATAACAGGGAAGAATTTGAATTCCTTAGAGGCTATAAGATGTGGCTAGATTACGTTGGACCTCAATCGCCCCTAGGTTGACCAAAAGGCTCCCAAATTATCCCAAACAATTACGAATTGTCCATGGGAACATTGGTTGAGCATGGGAACACATCAATGAGGCTCACACATGTGAAGGAGATGATTGGGTGGTGGTTAAGTATCCAAGGAGAGGCCCAAACAACTAGAAATGGGCCAAAATGACTAGATTCAATGCATGGGCGCCTATGTCAAAGACAGTTTCCCTAAAACAGGTAAAGAGGGCGCCTTTGCTTAGAATGTGGTAATAAATGTTTGAGGTGTACATAATTAGGACACCAACAGCTATATTTGTTCAATTTTGGCCCATACTTTGGTGGATAAGTCACTATTTGGCCTAACTAACTCCTAACAACCTTCTAACAACCTTGGATTGTAATTATTAACCTGTTTTGGATCAATTAATCAACAATGTGATGTATGACTAAGGTCCTAAGGTGTAATAATGTTCTAACATGAACCTTGGTTTTGTTCGGGATTTATACCCTATAGTGAGGAGATGGACACTACGAACTGGGTGGGGTTGACAGGTAGACACATTGATTATACTGCATTTAGTTACTACAAAAGAAATAGATTGGGATTAAAAGACATACCTCTTTTCTGAAGTTTGAGCCTAGCTTTCGCTTGGTCTTTGACTTAATCTCCCGCTTGATCTCCTGCTTGATGAACCTTCAATACAAAAGATACCTTCCTCAGTGTATCTTGACCATATAACAATATGATGAAATTACAAAGCAATATAACATAAACTATAATCAAGAATTAAGCCAAATAGACATACAATCCAATAGATATCTTATTTGGGACACAAAGGGTGTTTTGACCTTTTTATTGTCAAAGAAACATGAAATCAATACAATATAGTTGACGTGTAGAGATTTTTCTGCAACCAGATCCTGGGCTCCTACTCTTCACTCTGACTTGGAACTTTCCTCCAGCGTAACAATACTTCAAGCCTTCTCTCAAGATTTTATGGCTATTCTGAGTAACCCCTTTCATGGATCCTCCTTGTATTCATGGGACAAGGTAGGTAGTTAAGATCGAGAGGTGGTTGGATTGGGAGGTTGGGGAAGTTACAGAACCAACTTCAACTAATCCCAATTCGTCAAATTAATATATTTTTGATTTCATCTTAAGGTGTATGCGAGTTTCATATAACAAGAGCAGTGTATAGGAAGCAACTTTTATGCTATACAACATGCGTTTACAACTTTTTGGGAGGTGTACACTGGTTTCCCTTGAGGAGAGTAGGGCATAGTATGTTGGTCTTGTATGCAGAGAGGGGCATACATGTGGCAAAAGAAGGAGAAATTGCAATATTTTCAGGTGAGGAGTGTACTTCTGGCAGCAACTCATCTGAGGCAATCTAGATCTTCCATCCTTTGTGTCCTTTTGTGGTATCTACAAGGCAAGGTGATCATGGGACAGAGAAGTGCAGATTTGACCTATAATAGATGCCCCCTAATGTGTGAGGTCAGAGGGAAACGATGGCTGAAATACATTATAAATCCAAGTCAAAGGAGGAGCAAGAAACCGTAGAACCAAGTCACAAAGAACTCCTGAAACAACGATCAAGGTCAGCGATCAATTACAATCTTGACATCATATAGATGTGTAACATGATCTATGATACATAAATAGGAGATGTATATATAGAGCATGGCCACTGAAATACAAGCGTGGATCCATGTCAACAGAGAGATCATAGCCATAACAACAAGCTGGATCTATGTCTCATAAAGAGCCAAAATGAGGGAGGCTCAGTCTTGCGTAGCTTGGGGAATAACATAAATATGGTGATGCTATCATAGTCCCAACTTCTTCATCCAAAATAACCCAAGGTGCAAACCCTAACCATGTGAATAAATGAGCTAAAGTTGAACATGGGGGGTATCGTTTGATTATCGGTCATTGTTGTATACCGTTAACAAACGCGAGGACTTCCATCAATAATGATAATGGGGTCCAAGGTACCTAGTATGATCCAAAAAGTGTGAATAAGAGGACTTGAAGTCGAACACTTGAGGAACCTGTCGAATAAGATACATTGATGTGTTCCCATTTATTCAACAATGAGGGAAACTGCCACTGATGAATGCAATCCCCAAGGTACTAACCAAAACTCTAAACTTCGTTCCCAGAGCATAATGAGCTGAGGTCGATGGGAAGAAGTCCACTGGAAGGGAGGCATTAATGCATCCTCCATCATCCAACACGAGGAACACTCATAGGTATGAGATGATGTGGAGTAGGACGAGTAACAAGATGAAACAAACTGACACCAGGATGGCTGACACATGAAGTCAAGGTAAACTGCAGAAATGGCTGACATAGGTTGTATCCTTGAATAGTGAGCACAACACAAAGTGACTTAGGAAGTTTTCAACATGAGGGGAAAATGATATAAGTCTGCGATGTAGGAGACATAGCAGACCCTCCATATGGTTGGAAGAATAACCAACCGGGGGAGTAAAAACTCAGAGATCAGGTTCACCCTAAGGCCAAAAACTAAAACCCAACTGACATGAAAGACTCAAGTAGGTGCTGTGTTCAAGGACATGACTGACATAACTTCCTTTGAAACTGAAAGAGATGTGATACACCCTTCTTATCCCTTATTCTTTTTTATAAAAGAATATCCTTCTTGTTATTTTAATGAGTCCAAGAAGAAATGAAAACTCAATAGGTACAACCATGTAAAGAGTTTAACGAGCCCATGGGAGGAAGACTAAGGACCTTCTTCACTTTTTACAGAGTTCGAAGAAGAGATAGAATAATACTCTATAATATTGATCTCTGGATTTTAATATCGAGCCGAGATCTGTTCTTGCTTGTCGGTGTTTTCAATTTTAAGGAGTTTGAAAAACTTAAACAATAACTCCATACACCTACTCGTGGATTTTAATATCGATCCCAAGTAGGTTAATGCTCACCGGTGTTTTCCTGTTTATAGAGTCTAAAAAACTTAAACAATCCTCTATTTACCTTCTCATGGATTTCACATCGAGCCCGAGTAGGTGAATGCTCGCTTGGCGTTTTCATGTTTAGAGAGCCTGAAAACCCTAAAGAGAGGCTCCAAAAGGCCTTTTTCGTATAGTTAGTCCCCTCCCCCGAAAAAGTATACAACAATGAGAGGAGAACTCTTCTAGCCACGTATGACTAGAGTATTCCTTTTTCGTAGTTAATATGCAAAGGTTCGGAAAAGGGTTAAACTTATACCTAAGCGGATGGACCTTCAATTCCTATAATGAGCTTGAAGAGGTCAAGTTTGCTCGGCAATCTTGTTTAGTTTTTCATAGTCAAAACAAGAGCTTAAAATGACTTAAAAGATAGCTACTAGGATCATATGTTCATGACCTGCCAATGAATAGGATCTCAACAATCGCATTAGTAAATATCAATAGAGTTTTTCAATGAAAAAATAATTACAATATGATACTAGATGCGTAAAAACATAAGAAAACTAACTATACAAAAATATACAGTTATAATACAGGAAAAAGCACAGATACCTAAGCATAGTACTTCTTCAAGTAGAGCCTATTTCTAAGCTCCGACAACTTATTACCATCATAGTCAATTAGTTCATATGCACCTTTCTTTAGTACTTTGGAAACAATGTAAGGGCCGATCCACATGGAATTAAACTTGCCAGCCCCTAAAGGATCCTTATCCTGATCCCAAAGCAGGACAAGGTCTCCTTCGAGAAACACCCTAGGTCTAACAAACTTGTCATACTGTCCCTTGACTCGGTTCTTATGTACTTCGTTTATTGTAAGCGCGTCGTAGCGCTGTTCATCCAGATGTTCTAAATGCAACAAACATTCTTCCAAGGATGAAGTGTCTGGTAATAGTTGTACATTTAACTTTAATGAAGGAATCTCGCACTCAACCGACATGACTGCCTCCACCCCATGTACCAGTTGGAAAGGAGAGAACCCGGTAGCATCATTTATATTGGCTTGGTAGGCCCAAAGAGCAGGATACAACATGTGCCAGTTAGTTCTACTGGCATTAACAGTCCTTTGTAAGATAGTCTTCAAAGTTTTGTTGATTGCTTCAACCTGACCATTCGCTCGCGGATAAAATGAAGATGGATGCCCCTGTCGAAAACCTAACTTAGTGTATAGATCGGTCATCATGCTATTCTGAAAATGATGACCGTGATCAGTCATGATCTCTTTGGGTATACCAAATCTTGCAATGATCTAGTTAAACACGAAATAAGCGATTGTTTCTCCATCTGCCTTAACAGTAGGCATTGCCTCAGCCCACTTGGTGAAGTAGTCAACGAAAACAATAATAAAGTGATGACATCCAACCGAAATTGGATTACACGTCATAAAATAAAACCCCCACTTGGTGAAGCGGCCTGCTGTGATGAGGATGGAGAGGAGCTGGGTGTGCTCGCATCTTCCTGGTGAAAAACTGACATTTCTGGCAACGTTTCATAGCTTCAACACAATCTTTAAAGATGGTGGGACAGAAATACCTAGCACACAGTATTTTCTGGGTTGTTTCCAACCCAGAAAGATGACCCCCACAAGCTCCACCATGGGAATTATTCAACACTGACTCTTCTTCCTCCAAGGTTAAACAAGTGCGTAAGATGGAATATACCCCACGTCTATACAAAGTGTCAAAAATGATGAGGTAATTCTTCGCATGGCTCTTAAGCTTGCGTCGTTCATCTTTGGAGAAAGTGGTGGGACACCTCAAAGTCTGAAGATATACTAGGATATCTATGTACCATGGGTCAGAGGATGCGATGAGAAAGATATGTTCATCTGGGAATGATGATTCTTCCTCAACATGCACTATGTCACTAGGAAATTATGAAATCAGTTCGACAAACACTAGTGATTTCTTTGATTTGGCGGACTAAAAAACCAAATCAAATTCTTGCAAAATAACAATCCAGTTGTTAAATTTCCCACTGATTAGTCATCGAGTGAGAACATATTGGAAAGGATTGACTTCTGCAACCACATTGGTGGTACACAATAATATGTAGGGACATAGCCTCTGGACCGCATAGACAAAAGCCAATGCCAACTTCTCAACGTGAGAATACTTGATCTCAGGAGCTATCAGGGCGCATGACAGATAATAAATGACAGGCTCTTGGAGCATGCCATCCTCCTGAACCAGTACTATGCCAATTGTGCTCATAGATGCAACCAGATATAAGAGAAAATATTTTGTATAATCTGGTGGGCTTAAGAAGGGGGCTGACCGTAGTGCCTTTTTCAAGGCCTCGAACGATGCCTGAGCAGCTTCATCCCACAAAAAGTAGGAGTCATGTTTAAGAAATATCATGAAACATTTTGTAATCTTAGCATAGTTAATAATGAAGCATCTCAAGAAGTTGGACATGCCCTGTAGACTTTGAAGTTGTCTCAGGGTGCGAGGAGGAGGCATATTTACAATCGCCTCAACTTTCAACGTGTCCACCATTATACCACGACTGGATAGTATGAAACCCAGTAGTCGTTCAGATTCAACGCAGAATACACACTTGTTAGGATTCAATCGAATCTTATAGTATCTGCACCTTTCAAATACAAGTCTTAAATGGTCAGGATGATCCCTTCTCTTGCGAGATCGCGCTGGGAGATCATCCAGATACAGTTCGACTATGTGTTTGATGTCGTGAAAAGAAAAATTCATTGCTCGCTGGAAATTAGCTCCAGAAATCTTTAATCCAAATGGCATCTTTCGATAGGAAAAGGTGCCCCAAGGACAAATAAAGTTTGTCTAATGTTGGTCTTCAGGTTTAATCTGTATCTGATTATACCCTAAAAAACCATCCATGAAGGAAAACATTTCATGTCCTGCACACACATCAATGATATGATCTATGAATGGTCTGGGATACTTATCTTTCGGACAAGACTTATTTAGGTCCTGGAAGTCAGTACAAAATCTAATGGTACCTTGCTTCTTATCTATGGGAACAAGATTTGAAACCCATTCCGTCATATCTATCAGATAGATAAATCCGGCTTTGAGCAACTTTTCTACCTCTGCCTTAATGGCAGCAGCTTTTCGCGGGTTTACTGGATGGAGCTTTTGTCTCACAGGTTTAGAGTTAGGGTATGTTATGATGACATGATCGATAAGGGCGGGGTCAATGCCTGGCATCTCCTCGTATGACCAGGAAAAAACGTCACGGGATTATATAAAAAGATTGGTATACAAACTGATCTCATCGGGAGAACAATCTGCTCCAATGAAAATAGTTTCCATGACCCCAGGTTTGATGGAAATGTTGATCGGAATGGTTCGTGATATATTTGCCATGTTCCCTTCGGTATAAACAACTTTCAAAGTAGAAGGAACAGCGGAAAAATCAACATTTCCACCAGGTCTCATAGAGAACTCTCCTCTCTTTATCCTATCCATCTCAGGAAGAAAATAGGACCTATGGTGCATGTGTTCCCAAGGGTGGTCCACGGCTATCATAGCTTCCAAGATTGCCTCGTCAGATGGTAAGACAATGTCTAGACAATCAAAAGAGTGGATAGAGTCCATTGACCATGCAAAAGCATAGTCCATATCTGACTCAGTAGAGACCAACAGAGTCATGATATGTTCTGTTGCAGCAAGACGTGAATCTGAGTAAGTAACTTCTGCAACAGATAAAGGCACAACTAGTTCTGATTCAGTTGGGAGAATCCAATGATCGATTGTTGAACTGATCGTGGAAATCTCAGACAAAGAACATTCTTCAGAACTAATAAAATGAACGGGAGAAGGTAGGTCAGTAGTGCCTATTAGTGACCCATAGAGTCCTACTCCCAAACTCTCAGTGACTGGGCAAGATTGATCAATCAACAAAATGGATGAGTCTGATGAAGCCTGGTTGTTCTTCCGAGTAAAGGAAAGTTGATCAACTGTGACGATCTTTCCTTTTTGTGGGAATATTATGACCCGGAAGATAGCTGATGGAACTTCCTGTATGGCATATGTCCAGCTCCTACCCAAAATCAAGTTGTAATCAGTGGAGCATCCAAAACTTCGAACTCTACTAATACTAGCTTGCCTGCAAGTTTGACATCGAAGGATGGTAAGACTCCGTGTTGACGGAAGGATCTTCCATCGAAGGAAGTGAGTATCGTGTTCGAGGGAGCTAACTCAGGTTCACCCAAATCTCTCCAGCAAGAAATAGACATTACACACATAGATGCGCCCTCGTCCACTATAGCTCATCCGATCATCTTAGGACCATGGACAACCTCGATCTAGAGAGCGACATGATACGGAAACCAGTACTTGATATCTTTCATATCAAAGCATGCAAGCATGTTGGAGAAATCAACACTCCTGATTGCTTCCAGAAGAGCACTGCATTGCAATGAGAAACTTTGCAGTACCTCCAAAGTAGACATGGCACAAGGGGTTTGGGCTAAGTCCTCCACAACATTATAGTTGGGAGAAGCCCGTGCATTAGGGTTGTGCAGAGCCCGTTTGTAGAAACCTTTCAGTATCTTAGGCAGCATCTCCATAGGTATGTGAAGAGGAGTGGAAGATTTAGGAATGTCCTTTTGCTGCGGGTCTGGGGTATAATTCCTAGCTTGAGTTTGCAACAAAGCGTCTAAATTAACCATGTTAATAAATGACCAATCAGTTGGGGTGCCCCCAGCACTAGAGTTGCTAGAAGCTGAACTCTGTCCATGAGGAAAAGGATCTTTCAAGACAGCCAGTTTCTTCTCACAGATCAGCTTCTGGGATTCTTCCATTAGAGGGCACTAGTGAGTAAGGTGGTCCCCTTGACACAATTTGTAAGGGAACTTAGCCTTCCTTTTCTCTTTCTGACCCTCCTTGACATTTTGCTTATTGTTGGGGTTTTGTTGGTTTCCTTCCCCTTTCTTGCCCTTTCATTTGGGCTGTCGAGAGCCCTTTTGGTTTGTTTATACCTGCTATATAGATTCGGTTGTAGAAGGGGAGGATGCAACAGAAGTTGCTTCTGTAGCAGTTTGTTTGACTGACAAGGCATGAACCTGCTTTGTTAAGGTGTCAAACGCTGCAGAATCGACTGAACCCAGGATGCCATCGGCATGTGGTCCAGGTTTAGGCTTACCTTGGTCTATATTAGACCTCGGTGCATCAGGAATGATTTTGTACACCATCCCATACTGAGCATAAACTAAGTCGAGCTATTGATTTCTAAAAATGGCCTCCTCCTCAGAAGACACCCCTGAAGTGGAAACTTCCTCAGAAACATAAGGAAGAAGAGACTTAAGGTACCATTCTAACAAGAATGCTAGGGAGATGTCGGCCTTTATGAGACTCTTTCTCCTTCGCCACTCCTGAATATGATCAGATAGATGAGTGGCTTTGTTTTGCAGAAATGTCGAAAAAAGATTTGTGTCGGCATCATACCAAAGATGAAGTTGAAAGTGGTTCAAGAAAATAGTGGCAAGATCCCGAAAGGTGCTAAAGGCAGCCACCAGTAGTTCAATATACCACTTGGCCGCAACGCTCGTCAAGATTATTTGGAAGAGCCTCAACCTTATGGAATCATCGTTGAGTGAGTTGGAGGAACACCATAGATGAAAGGTTGTGACATGGTCACCAGGGTCCTCACCAGTATTACCTTCAAACTTTGGAATGTCTGAGCGCAGTTTGGTGGGAAACGGTTGCCATGCCACATCGTGACGCATGTGGTCATTCGCAAGTTTTGAAAGATCTGGGAAGTTTAAAGTAGCTAGAAATGGTAAGCATGGTTGAGACGATGATATCTAGTAAACATGAACGTGGTATTGGGGATCACCCATGGCCTAGTTCGTGTAATGTTGGTTGGGGTTTCCCTCAGCCACTGGTTGTGAAATGAAAGGATTGAAACTGTTCCATTTGAAAGTAAGCAGGTTAAATCCTTGGGCAGCAGTCCATTGTGTCTAGGGATTAACCCCACCGAGCTGTAGGTTAATGATATTACCCCCTCCTCCAGCAAAAAAAGACAAGTGGACACTCCCTATAGGTATATTCGACGGATTAACATTATAACCTGAATAGGGGTTGAAACCCAGTGTGGTAGTAGTAGATGGTGTCGTCATCGTACCCATGATGGGCATGGATGCAGAAGGAATGGATCTGACCATGGATGAAGAAGCAATGTTCTGAGTTACACCTTGCAATGATTGTGTGCTAGAAGACTGAGTAAAACTCATTATAGGTACCGTTGATAGAGGTACATTGTTGGGTCCAAAAGCGGGTGTGGATGCTGAGGCAGATGTCAAGGCTAATGAGCTCGGCATGCCTAAAGTGCCAACATTGAAACTAAAGGATAGGGTCAAGGCTGAAGCATTCCATGACGAACTCAATTGTGCAGTGTTTGAGAAATAAGGATTAAGAATCCTTGCATCCATAGAAGTTGTGGGAGTTTGTGGAACTCCCTGCTTGTCTCCTGGGTTAACCATGGTATAACCAGGTGTAAAAAGATAAGCACTACATGCAGGCTGCTAGAAACCAGCAGGTACCAGAAGTGGATCATGGGGTCCTATAAGCGGAGGGTTGAAAGGAGTACTAAATTCTGCAGCAGTTAGATCCTCAACCTCAACAGTGTCCAAGACTTGTCAATCCGGTGTTCTAGGCTGTGGTTCTCCAAGAATCTTTGTGTCACCCATAATTTAAAAAGAACCACGGGAATAAGTTCTCCTACGTCGCGGTGGCGGTGGAGGCTCCACTATAAGTGGGGGAAGGTTTTTCAACCTTCGAGACCGGCGAAGATCTTGGTCCTCCACAACTATAATAAAATAAAACTAAGTAAAAACCTAATGGCCACTACAACTAAGGAGCAAACAACAAACTACTAAAAAATTTCCTAAGTAATCAAACCAATCTAATGGATAGAAAATACTCTCGAAAGCAAGTCTGGGATGATCAGGGCCTAGAACAGACTAACAGAGCATTGATGGTCAGTTTCATGGCATCCACCGGAGGTCCACTTGGTGCAAGCACTTGAATCACCAAACCGCTTTCCGGGGATTACTTCCACAGGATTACATTCCACACCTGTCCAAGGTGAAGTGGGAATAATTTCCCACTCTACCTATGTAGAATCCTAAAGGTCTGATACTAAGGCTACCATCAATGTGAAATAACTTCAGGGGACAGTCATTAGCCTAGTCGAAACGCATGGGCAGGGTAGCAAAAATCGAAGTCCGAAAGGACCCCCGTACGCGAATCGACTTTGGTTTATTGTCAAAAGGAAAGTGAGGGGATATCCTCAACAATTCCAGTCTCCCACAACCTCGTGCTTAGCTCTAGTTTAAGTAGAGTTTTCCAGGACTATTTGATATAGATGGATTTACCTAAATGAAAGTCATACTATGATTGTTGAGTAATGAAGCCAGTTCCGAGCAGTTTAAGGTGATTTAAGCTCGAAAATCTAGCCTAATCTAGTTGATGTCGTGTATGCCTGAAAAGAAAAATGTTGCTACTAAATTTTTTTAATACTTTCTTTTAAAGGCTAATTGTTACTCAAGGGTTGTAGTGCGGTGTGTGGAATGTTCTGTTATGAAAGTAAAGTACTTGAAAAAATAACGCTTTCAAATTCACAAAATTTTCTCTTTTCGTTTACAATTCTTTCAAAAACATGAAACCTAAGCAATCCTAAAACAAAATATTTTTGTATTTTCTTTTTTGAATATTTCAAATCAAACTAAACTACTTTGAAATAAAGCAAGATCTTACTACTGAGCTATTTGAACATTTTTTTCCTTTTCTAATAAATATAAAAGAAAGAGAACTTTGTACAAAAGCAAGCAAGATCTAACTATAAAGCGTGTGTAAGGAAAACATTTAAAATGGTTCAAAGAAAACGAATCAAGAGACTTGATGAAGACTTGACTTACCAAGTTTTTGCAAAAGAAA
Organism: Larix kaempferi; assembly: GCA_027924585.1. Classification (NCBI taxonomy): domain Eukaryota; kingdom Viridiplantae; phylum Streptophyta; class Pinopsida; order Pinales; family Pinaceae; genus Larix; species Larix kaempferi. The sequence continues at coordinate 10,618,751 of BSBM01000114.1, forward strand.
AATGTGAGGCTTGGAAATGAAGTAAAAAAGAAACAAGGAAAAGAGACACTTATGACAGAAAGGCAGACCTAAACAGGTTGCTCCTAAGCGTCAAAACCCTAACAAAACAATAAGCCAAGCAAAAAGTAAGCAAGCAAACCAAGAATGACTTAAACAACACACAGACTCAACAACAAGAAGACTAGTAGGTTTTGACTCACTTGAAATGAACTGATAAAACAATCAACAAGTGTTTGAACCAAGCAACCTTTGGAAAGGAACCCTAAGGACTCCAACTTGAAAGTCAAACCCTAATGGAAAGGATGAGACCAAGTGAAAGTGTGTTAAACATTGCAACATACAACAAACAATCAAAGTGCAGGTCTGTATGACTACAGCAATAGCTAGGGTGAAGAGATGCAGCTATGTCCAAAATGAATAGCACACGAACTTCAAAAAAGGGCTCATAAGTGGTAAAGACACTTAAACAAAGGCTCAAGCAAGCAAAATAGGCTAAAAGATATTGGAGAGGCTTAGAAGACTCAACCGAGACATATGAGGTCTTAGGGGCCAGTAAAGATAGCAAAGCAACAAGCTGGAACAATAATCAAAACTTGGAAAACAAACCCTAATAGCAAAATAGGACACTACAAGAACATACACCATTGTGTAGTGTTACAACCAGCGTACACCAGGATAGGTACGCTACTATGCAGTGCAAGGAGGGGCATTCATCAGGTGAAAAATGCAGCTGTAAGTAGGGGAGACCAGCGTACGGGCCTCAAAAGGGCACAAATAGGATTTGCAAAGAAAAAACTGAGTTGAATCAAGCAAATAGGAAAGATGACACAAACCTACACGGCCTCTCAGAAAATCAAAACTGAAAAAATGGGCTGGAAGAAAACCAAAATTAAGTCTCCTATGGCAGAACAACTAAGCGGTTACTCCCCAGCGGAGTCGCTAGTCTGTTGTTCGGGATTTCTACCCTATAGTGAGGAGATGGACACTACCAACTAGGCGAGGTTGATAGGTAAACACATTGATTATACTGCATTTAGTTACTGCAAAAGAAATAGATTGTGATTGAAAGACATACCTCTTTTCTGAAGTTTGATCCTAGATTTCACTTGGTCTTTCACTTAATCTCCCGCTTGATCTCCTGCTTGATGAACCTGCAATACAAAAGATACCTTCCTCAGCGTATCTTGACCATATAACAGTATGATGAAATTACAAAGCAATCTAACATCAACTATAATTAAGAATTAAGCCAAATAGACATACAATCCAATAGATATCTTATTTCGGACAGGAAGGCTGTTTCGACCTTTTTATTGTCAAAGAAACATGAAATCAGTACAATATACCTGACGTATAGAGATGTTTCTGCAACCAGATACTAGGCTCATTCTCTTCACTCTGACTTGGAACTTTCCTCAAGTGTAACAATACTTCAAGCCTTCTCTCAAGATTTTATGGCTATTGTGAGTAAACCCTCTCATGGATCCTCCTCGTATTTATGGGACAAGGTTGGAAGTTAAGATCAAGAGGTGTTCAAATTGGGATTAGTTGAAGATGGTTCTGCAAATTCCCCAACCTCCCAGTCCAACCACCTCTCGATCTTAACTTCCTACCTTGTCCCATAAATACAAGGATGATCCATGAGAGGGGTTACTCACAATAGCCATAAAATATTAAGAGAAGGCTTGAAGTATTGTTACGCTAGAGGAAAGTTCCAAGTCAGAGTGAAGAGAAGGAGCCCTGTCACGTACCCACCCTTGGAACCAATGCAAGGCAGGGAACATGCTACCAATCTATGGGGCTTTTCATAAAGCTCAGCCCATTCATTTAGAGGCATACAGTTAAAAACAAAGTGTGCAGATGTAAATCAAACAAATATGCACAGCGGAAACTAATTCATCCACACACATCTCATGATATGCACCCAGCATATCAATATCAGTCATCAATTAATTAAAACAATGCAGAAGTAAATACATAGACATCAAAACACTTATCTTCATTTTTGCAACTACCCAAGCAACTAGCTATGTCACTGCAACGTTCCACCTAGCCATAGGCTCTTCGACAGCTTGTACTGAGTCCGTCCGAAGGACACCCCCGAGCTGGGCATGATTCTCACAAGGGAAAGGGAACATTCCAGCTCAACCACAGCCCAATAACCATTTTATCTCAGCCAAGCCAGTCCAACTGGGTTTATCAGGCTACAAGGGAACAATGGATGCTCATTCTCGAGCTCAAGCCAGAACAATGGATTACCCATTACCCATACCCCAACATACTCTTTCTTCTCACAGCAAAACGATTATTGACAGGGTTACACATTTGCAACAGAGGTGTTCAAAAAACATGGTCCACATAGGTTCTCCCAACTCGTGGTTCACCCAAACGAACTATGGAATTTTGATTTCAACCCCAGGGAGCAAAACCAATTTCTCTCCACTGGTTAGGATCCTTTCCAATGGCCTAAACGACCTCCAGGAAGACCCAAAAACGTTATGCTCTCTTCCCCCACTGGTAACCAACACAAAAACGCCCCTTCCCAGCTAAAAGATGAAGGGAAACACAGAAAAACGAGGGAGGAAAATGCCCAGGAAGCTAGAGCTGCGTGAGAGAGCAAGGCCATGGTGAATAATGGCTTAGGGAGAAATTTCGTGGCTCTATTCTTTCCCAAGGAGACCAACACGATTTTCCATGAGGGGTGGCTTTCCCATACCTGATTTTGGGCAGCCATACCTCCCCATTCCCAAGGCATTAACTTCCCCAACCAACTATTGGGAGAAATCAATGGTTGGGTACCAAAGTCAACATGGGTAGTTAAGGGTTTGATGGGTTCTCTCATTGACACTTGGCTTGACTCAAGTGGTTCAAGGGTTTGAATGTTTTCCCTCCCAATTCCTTGTGAAATCACGCCCCCATCTCATTGTTGCATGGCATAGCTAGTTGTGGGTATTTTTATTAAAATGCATATTACATGATATTTGAATTTCCAATGTGCCTAGCTAGCGCGCAAGGCATATGCATCAATAAATCGATGGCGGGGCCTTGTCCTTGAGCTCCTCACCATGATTTCATAACAATATTACATCAATTACATTTGAATGTAATGGGGTCAATAATGGGGACGTTACAAGCCCAGGATCTGGTTGCAGAAACATCTCTACACATCAGGTATATTGTACTGATTTCATGTTTCTTTGAAAATAAAAAGATCGAAACACCCTTCCTGTCCCAAATAAGATATCTATTGGATTGTATGTCTACTTGGCTTAATTCGTGATTATATTTTATGTTAGATTGCTTTGTAATTTCATCATATTGTTATATGGTCAAGATACATTGAGGAAGGTATCTTTTGTATTGCAGGTTTGTCAAGCAAGATATCAAGCGGGAGATTAAGTGAAAGACCAAGCGAAAGCTAGGATCAAACTTTAGAAAAGAGGTATGTCTTTCAATCCCAATCTATTTCTTTTGGAGTAACTAAATGCAATATAATCAATGTGTTTACTTGTCAACCCCACCCAGTTGGTAGTGTCCATCTCCTCACTATAGGGTAGAAATCCTGAACAACACTTGGATTGAAGTCAACCATTGATTGAATCCATCTATCGATTAAATTCAAACTTAGATTGAGGCCAGCCTTTGATTGAAATCTACTATGGATTGAAGTCAACATTGGATTGAAGTCAAATTTGGATTGAAGTTAACCTTGGATTGAATTCAACTATGGACTGAATTGAACATTGGATTGAAGTCAACCGTGGATTAAAGTAAACCTTGGATTGGAGTCAACTATGGATTGAATTCAACCATGGTTTGAAGTCAACCTTAGATTGAAGTCATTATTGGATTAAATTCAACTATGGATATAAATTAACCATGTATTGAATTCAAACTTGGATTGAAGTAATCATTGGATTGAAGCCAGTGGTGGTTTAAAGTAAACCTTGGATTGAAGTCAACCATGCATTAAAAGAAACCATGTATTGAATTCAACCTTGTGTTGAAGAAATATTTGGATTAAAGTCAACCTTGCTTAAAATTCAACTATGCATTGAAGTCAAATATGGATTAAAGTCAACCATGGATTGAAGTTAACCTTCGATTTAAGTAAACTATGGATTGAAGTCGACCTTACTTAAAATTCAACTATGGATTGAAGTAAACTTTGATTGAATTCAAACATTGATTGAATTCAAGCATGGATTGAAGTCAACCTTGGATTGAAGTCAACCATGGATTAAATTCAAACTTTGGTTGAAGTCAAACATGCATTGAAGTTAATCTTGGACCAAATTCAACCTTACTTATAAGTGAACTATTGATTGAAGTCAGCCATGGTTCAAAGTCATTCAACCACTTTTAAAAATGTTGTTATGGATTGAAGTCAACCATGATTTAAAGTCAACATTGGATTGAAGTCAACCATTTACTAAATTCAACCATGGAATGAAGTAAACCACGAAGTTAATTCAAATATTGTTTTTATGTTTTCATTTATAAATAATAATAATTCACCATTCCTTATCCGCATGCTAGTCGTCAACTAGCACAACCACATTTTTAAAAGTGGTTGATATACATCGATTGCCGTATATCAACCACTTTTAAATGCGTGGCCATGGTTGATATATGTCGATCGACGTATATCAACCATGATTTATTTTCTAATATGATTTATTAGATAACCATACCAAGCAATGGTTAATAATGAATTAATCTTAATCTTAATATTAATAATATTGATAATGATTATTAAATTTTTTAATAATTTCATTTTCTAATATGATTTATTAGCTAACCATACTAATCAATGGTTAATAATGAACAAGTATGAACAACCATGGTCAAGCATAATCCACTGAGTGACGATCATCCATGTTCAAATTTATATTCCATATTAATATTCTTTATTCTCAATCATCTTTATGTACGTTCCTATTGAAATTCCATATTAATATTCTTAACTTAAACTTGTCCAAGTTCAACTCACTTGAGTGAATCTAGTCCATGTTTTCAAATGTGTCATTGTATATACTTTTACTAAGTATTAATTGTAATAGTCAACCATATTTTTAATATTAATTTTTTTTATTAATATTAATGCTAAATTAGTCAACCATGATCAACCATAGACAAATGTGGCCAACTATAGTCAACCATGGCCAACAAAATTCAACTAAAGTAAACCAAACTTAGCCATGTCAACCATGGCCAACTATAGTCAACCATGGCCAACCATACTCAATCATGGTCAACCACAGTCAACCATGTCAACGATAGTCAACCATGTCAACCATAGTCTAACATAGTCAATTAGTCAACCAAATGCAACCCAAGTCAAACAAAGTCACCCATAGTCAACCATGGTCAACTAAAATCAACCAAATTCAACCATGGTCAACCTTAACATAACCAAAGTCAACCATGGTCAAACACAACATAACCAGAATCAACCATAGTCAATGAAAGTCAACCATAAGTACAACCAAAGCCAACCATAGTCTATAAAAGTCAACTGTAGTCAATCAAAGTCAACCATAGTCAAACTAAGTCAACACAAGTCAACCATATTCAACCAAAGTCAACCTTAGTCAACCATAGTGGAATTATAATCAACCATATGATTTTAAAGTTAACCCTTATGTATACCAAAGCCAACCATAGTCAATCATGATGAACCATGCTAAACCAAAGTTAACCAAAATAAAAATTCAACCATATTCAACCAAGGTCAACCATAGTCAAACAAAAATGGAATTATAATCAACCATATGGTTTTAAAGTCAACCCTTTTATCACCAATAATCAATTCAACAAGTTAGCAATATGATATTAAAATAAACCAAATTCAACCATGGTCAACCATGGCAAACCATAGTTAGCCATGATCAGCCATAGTCAACCAAGGTCAACCATAGTCTCCCATATTCAACTATGGTCAACAAAATCTAACCATAGCTAACCAATGTCAACCATAGTCAACCAAAGTCAAAATTAAAAAAATGTCAACCATAATCAACCATAGTAAACCATAGTCAACCATAATAAGCCATAATCAACCATAGTTAAGCATAGTCTAAAGTTAAACAAGGTCAACCAATAGCCAATTATGACCAAACAATGTCACCCATAGCTAACCATGGGAAACCATATTCAACCATAGTCAATTATTCAACCAAAGTCAATCATAGTCAAACAAAGTCAACCACAATCAACCAAAGTCAATTATGGGCAATCAAAATTAACCATAGTCGTGCTTAGTCAACCATGGTCAACCACAGTCTATTAGTCAACCAAAGTTAGGCATTATCAAACAAATTCAATGATAATCAACCATAACCAACCATGGTCAACCAAGTTCAACCAAAGTTAGCCATGTTCAACCATATTCCACGATGGTTAACTATAGTAATCCATGGTCAACCAATAGTCAATTATGGCTAAACTAAGTCAACTATAGTAAACCATGGTCAACCATGGTCGACCTTAGTGAATTAGTCAACCATAGTCAAACAAATTCAACCATATCCAACCATGCTTAACCATACCAAAATAAACCATATTCAACCAAAGTCAGCTATAGTCAACCATGGTCAACCAAAGTCAACCATAGCCAACCATTGTCGAGCAAAGTCAACCACATACAACCATAACCAACCAAAGTCAAAATTAAAACAAGGTCAACCAATAGTCAATTTTGTTAGATTTTAATCATTAATTCAATATGATCTAGGATCTTATCTGAGAGAACAACATGTACAACATATCAATCAATCACAAGAGACAACAGACACAAAGCATTTCACTTAGGAAACCATAAAGGATAAAACCCCAAAACTTTCTTAGAGATAGAATGAGCAGTGATACAAAACCCCAATAAGAAGAGATAGTCTCCTAGCAGCTTCTACTCCTCCACTTATGCGCACTACTCACTTGAGAGAATGAGTGAGTGAATGAATGAAATAGTAGAGAGGTGCTCCTCTCTATTTATACTGGACTTCCACTTGTCTTTTACCCTACCTAGGCCGACCTCACCTAGGAAAGTCTAATAACTGACTATGACCTAACTCAGGACCAACCCCACTAGGGAGTCTAATAACCCTATCACATACAATGATGAGCTTTCTGATCGAAGGAATGAAACCTCTCTGTCAGAAGTACAATGTCATATGAATACAATATAAAATATACAAGTGAAATACATTCCAAAGTTACAAATACATCAACACTCCCTCTTAACTAGGAAGGTATTTCTTGACATAGTTGTTTAGCACAAGTCTTCATCATCACTGCTGCTATCTCAATCATCAATCTCCAATCTACTCATCATAGGAAGTTCTATAGAGCTAGACCTTTTTCATGATGGATGTAGGCCTAGCCTCCATGTAGGTATTCATCATCTCTGGGAGTGGCCTATCTGGTGAATCTCAGGGATGATTACGTGCATCTGCAAAACCTCAAAAGAGCATCCCACGACTAATTACGAGCTTATTCCTCAACCTATAGGATCTCCCAGGGACCTATTATATGCAAACTTCACATAACCTCGAAAGAGCATCCCAGGACTGATTACGAGCTTCCTGCTCAACCTATAGGATATTCTAGGGACTTATTATATGCCACTGCACAACCTGCACCATATCCATGGCCACAGAGTATCATCCTGATACTCATGATCATACTGATCATCCTCGCACGGAGCATCATGATGATGCTCATGATCATACTCATCATCATCATATAGAACATCATCCGGAGCATCGTCCTAATGCTCATCACACAACACTTACATCCACAGCCATGGGGAGGATCCTCCTACCACCATGCTTGGAAGTGTTGAGATATTGTAACTTCAAAGAATATTATATTTTTACTTTATTATTCCGGAGATGTTTCATTCCTCCGTGAAGATCTTATTGTATATCCGGAGATGTTTATTCCTCCATCGAAATGTGGTAACTCGGGTTATTAGACTTCCCTAGTGGGGGTCGGCCATGTATATGTTATGTGGGTCAAAGGGTTATTAGACCACCCTAGAGGGGTCGGCCCAGTCAGTTGTAGTGGGGTATTTAACCCATTGGTTAAATACGAGCCTACATGTACCTGTGTAAAATACATGTCAGTGTAGTGTATAAATAGAGGAGGTGTGTTCCTCATTTGACACATACACTCACTTGAGAAAGGAGCACTTGTGGACGAGAGGTCTGCTATGGTGGAGGAGGAGATCATATATTTGGTTTGCATCTTTCTGTATTGCTGGTCATCTATATTGAGGAAGCTTTACTGGGTTTTCTACCCCATGAGGGTTTCCCAGGATAAATCTGTGTCTCTTGTGTTTATGCTATGCTTGTTGTTTCTTCAGTGATCCTGTATATGCTATTATTGTGAAATGGAATGTAATGCTGCTATTTTCAGTCTTAGCATATTAAATATTAACATGGTATCAGAGCTAACCTGAAGGAAGGCAAGGTATGGCACTTACGACACTTGCTTTACTTACGACAATTTGAAGGTTAGGGTTTTACATAGCAAAAACCAGTCATCGTGGAACTTTCGCTATAAATCCATTTATGCGAAGTTTCAGGGTCTGAAAAGTTTACAGGTCGAAGATAACATCCCCAAGTACCTTGTATCCAAAGGGCACCCTCCGATTCGTTGTACTTTATGAGTTATGATCAGTACAAGTTAGGGTTTCTGCCTCTTCCAGATCTCAGTCAAAATCAGGTAACCTTGGAAAAAAGGTCATAACTTGGGCTAGGAAGCTCCAAATGAAATTTAGTAAAAAGTGACAGGTAGTACACAGACTATACTATCTCAGGAAACTTTTTCAGAGGCCGAAGGTGAACTAGTGACACGTGGCACGCCGTACAAGTTCGCTCTCCTGTTTTATCCCATAAACAGGTCACGTTGCGACACTTGGCATAACTCTCTCTCAGAGAGTCCAATTGAGGTAATACCTATCAGGATATAAATCTAACAGGGAGAGATATCTCAGAAATAGTTTTCAGAGGCCGAAGGTCAAACAGTGACACGAGGCATTCCGTACAAGTTCGCTCTCCTGTTTTATCCCATAAACAGGTCACGTTGCGACACTTGGCATAACTCTCTCTTAGAAAATCCAATTGAGGTCAGACCTGTCAGGATGGAAAGATGACAGGTCAGGATACTACAGAAAACGTTTTCAGACCCTTTGCAGCAAAAATTTCAGAGTTATAGCAGAAACAATCAGGTGCATATTTCTATCAAAACAGAATTATTTTTGGAGCACCTTTATTCATGGCTTCCGGAATTTAGGGTTTTGGAGAAAGTTAGAATTTTTGGAATCGAAATCCACGGATGGAAGCTCCTCAGAAAAATAAGAGTTTAGAGCCTTGGATCAAACCTTTTGATTGAGAAAAAGGGTGGGCTTCATCAAACCCTAGTTCGGGATCCTATCAAGAAGATCTAGAAGTTTGAAAGGCAATTTTGAGCGGTCAATTTTTGGAGATTTCAAAATTGAAGTATGCTAGTTTGATCAGCTCAGCAAGACACATCCTTCCATTCATTCGGAAGTGTGAAAGTCAAAGATTGAATTTTTAGGGTTTCTCTAGCAAACCCTAATCAAGCTCTAGATCAAGTTTCAGGGGGAGTTGAGGCTAAGGCCTTACATAAGAAGACTACAAGAAGTCTCGACAGGTATGACTTGAGGTTCAGGTATGTCTTGAAATCTGATTCTTGATTAAGTTCATAATGTGTTTGTCTTCATGTTATTTATTAGTACAATCTTGATTAATGTTAGAATTGTCTTATCACCCTAGTAATAGTATGAATGCATGTGAATGATCGAAGACATTCATTGATTAGGGCTATATGATTGTACTAATGCATTATGGTGTTGTATGAGGTTGATGTCGTTTGCTAACAAGATACAGGTACATCACAAAAGACAAATCAAGCTCCTTAAAACATGACAACATGAAGACAAAGACTCATCCATAATCTTTGTTCTACTTACGAGGTATGTATGACTTTGTTATATTATGCTTAACCTATGAGACGTGCAGATTCTAGCTCAGGATCTCTAAATCATTGAAGAGATTGTTTAGGTATGTTGTACATAGCTAAGCAGATATACTAATCCAGGTATGTTTTCCTATGACAAGTTAGAATCTTACCTTAGGATCCCTTATATAAGTATACTTGGTATGATTGGTTATGCTTATTCATAAAGTTAGTAATCAAGGGTTTATGCATATTATGTCTCTTATCTTGATGATCTAATTAACCAGAAGAGTACTATGATAAAACAAGAATATGCAGAAGTAAAAGAAGACTTCCTTGAAACCATGAATATTATCTATAATCATGACTATACATTTTCAAAGATTATTTAGAACTAGAATGTTTTGATAATATTGAGAATATACTAATGAATGTATGTTTGTGTATGAGGATGACACTAGTGTACACTTGAGCATGCACAGTGGTACAGAATGAATAGAAGTTCAAAATACATATAGAAGATCAAGCGGGAGGCAACCACACAAACATAAAAGATAAGTATTTGAGATGTTATTTGAAATAGTAAATGATATTGCTTGTATGCATATTTGTATTCCTAGAATATATCATGCTGAGTGTAAACATTCATAGAGCATTGAACAGTATACTACTAATATGCATATGATTGGTAAGTTCGACAAACATTCCATTGTTGCTTGTCTAGAATGAAACCTCTTTGCTGACATGCTGAGAGCTGTGCACACTCTCAATAGTATGTTCTGGTAGAGATGGAAGGCATCTAGATAGCCACTGTATGCATACAGGATATGGGAAAGTGTTGTGCCAAAGTATTGGTCAAAATAGTTACATAACTATGTAAATGATATCTGTAAGCATAATAGGTTATCATGTCAATATGATTTGATGATTATGAAGTATTACTAATCATGTACTTAATTTTTATTTGTAGGAAAGATCATGATGAATGATGAACACTGAACAAGCGATGGATGTTCAAACAAAAGGATTTACAAATCAAACACACTATAGAAGGCTTGTGGCTAGAAAATTCTCTTAGAAAGAGGAAGAGAATCATGATAAGATGTTTGCTCCAAGTGGCTAGATAAGACCATTCTCTTAATGGTGTAATTAAAGAAGAAGTGTGAATCAGGTTCTGTATGGGTACCCAGGATCGATAATCAATTGATGAGCTTAATGATCACCATGGGTGATGAGGATCTCAACCTTTGCTACAAGGTTGAATATTGTTTCTATACACAGATGATATGGTGCAGAAAGGAACCAAAAGTTTGAATTTGTAACAATGTACTAACCAAACCTCTACCGATCCAATGTACTAACCAAACCTCTACCTCAAGTAAATTTTTCTGAGACAAACTTAATATAGTTCAGAAGGACCCTCCTCGAAAGGGGGAGTGATGTGATAACTCATGATGAGATTGCCTGCATCGACAGTGAGGTCGATAATGAGGATACCTATATTAGTGATGCCGACAAAGAGGTTGGTGGATGGTCCTTAGATAGGGTCAAAGGTGACAAGGGGATTGCATCATACTTGAACATATGTTCTAAAGAGAGCCATAGACGTATGTCTTCGAGAATGAAGTCCTTGGTGGACATGATAGGATTGCATCATCCTCAAGAGAGCCGTAGACGTATGTCTTCGAGAATGAAGTTCTTGGTGAACATGTGAGGGGATTGGATCATCCCTGGACTTCAGTCCTAAAGAAGAGCCGTAGACGTATGTCTTCGAGAATGAAGTCCTTGGTGGACATGATAGGATTGCATCATCCTCAAGAGAGCCGTAGACGTATGTCTTCGAGAATGAAGTTCTTGGTGAACATGTGAGGGGATTGGATCATCCCTGGACTTCAGTCCTAAAGAAGAGCCGTAGACGTATGTCTTCGAGAATGAAGTCCTTAGTGGACATGATAGGATTGCATCATCCTAAAGAGAGCCGTAGACGTATGTCTTCGAGAATGAAGTTCTTGGTGAACATGTGAGGGGATTGGATCATCCCTGGACTTCAGTCCTAAAGAAGAGCCGTAGACGTATGTCTTCGAGAATGAAGTTTTTGGTGAACATGTGAGGGGATTGGATCATCCCTGGACTTCAGTCCTAAAGAAGAGCCATAGACGTATGTCTTCGAGAATGAAGTCCTTGGTGGACGGTTGAGGATTAAGTCATCCTTGGACGTAGTCCTAAATGTACGATTGAGGATTAAGTCATCCTTGGACGTAGGTCCTAAATGTACGGTTGAGGATTAAGTCATCCTTGGACGTAGGTCCTAAATGTACGGTTGAGGATTAAGTCATCCTTGGACGTAGGTCCTAAATGTACGGTTGAGGATTAAGTCATCCTTGGACGTGGTCCTAAATGTACGGTGGAGGATTAATTCATCCTTGGACGTAGGTCCTAAATGTACGGTTGAGGATTAAGTCATCCTTGGACGTGGTCCTAAATGTACGGTTGAGGATTAAGTCATCCTTGGACGTAGGTCCTAAATGTACGGTTGAGGATTAAGTCATCCTTGGACGTAGGTCCTAAATGTACGGTTGAGGATTAAGTCATCCTTGGACGTTGGTCCTAAATGTACGGTTGTGGATTAAATCATCCTTGGACAGTAAATCCAGTAATTCCGAAAGGAAGGATAGTCCTAAATGAATTGAGTGGATTAAATCATCCTTGGACAGTAAATCCAGTAATTCCGAAAGGAAGGATAGTCCTAAATGAATTGAGTGGATTAAATCATCCTTGGACAGTAAATCCAGTAATTCCGAAAGGAAGGATAGTCCTAAATGAATTGAGTGGATTAAATCATCCTTGGACAGTAAATCGAGTAATTCTGAAAGGAAGGATAGTCCTAAATGAATTGAGTGGATTAAATCATCCTTGGACAGTAAATCCAGTAATTCCGAAAGGAAGGATAGTCCTAAATGAATTGAATGGATTAAGTCATCCTTGGACAGTAAATCCAGTAATTTTGAAAGGAAGGATAGTCCTAAATGAGATTGAGTGGACTAATCATCCTATAAATAGATTGGGATTGCCTCATCCCTAGACATGGTGAGATGTCTTAAACTGATAAGGACTAATCATCCTGTAAATAGATTTGGATTTCCTTGTCCCTAGACATGGTGAGATGTCTTAAAGTGATAAGGACTAATCATCCTGTAAATAGATTGGGATTGCCTCGTCCCTAGACATGGTGAGATGTCTTAAGTGATAAAGACTAATCATCCAGTAAATAGATTGGGATTGCCTCGTCCCTAGACATGGTGAGGTGTCTTAAAGTGATAAGGATTGATCATCCTGTAAGTTGATCTGGATTGCATCATCCATGGACATGAGAGTTGTCTTAAACTGAGAGGGACTGATCATCCCGTAAGCGGATCAGGATTGTATCATCCTTGGACCTATGTCCTAAAGTGAGAGGGATTGATCATCCCGTAATTGGATCTTGTGTGTTGCAGGGTATGCTGCTATTCTGTATACTTGTATTGATGAGGATACTTGTATTGATGATGTGTATACTTGTATTGATGAGGATACTTGTATTGATGATGTGTATACTTGTATTGATGAGGATACTTGTATTGATGATGTGTATACTTGTATTGATGAGGATACTTGTATTGATGATGTGTATACTTGTATTGATGAGGATACTTGTATTAATGATATTTATACTTGTATTGATGATGTTGTTGATCGTGATGATCTAGATGACGATGTTATTGATGGTGATGATCTAGATGACGATGCTGCTGATCGTGATGATCTAGATGACGATGTTGTTTATCGTGTTATGACGATGCTGATGATCGTGAGATGACGATGCTGATGATCGTGAGATGACGATGCTGATGATCGTGTGATGACGATAATCGTGAGGATCCAGATGATGATATTGTTGTAGCTGTTCAAGTGCTACAGAAGATAAAGACTCAATACTGAAGATGTCGATGTTCCAATATTGAAGATGTTCCAGTAACTGCTTGAGTTACTGATGATGTTGAGAAAGCTTCCAATGATTTATAGATGTATCATGTATGATGTTGATGACTCCTTGCTCGTGCAGATGTTGTTATAATATCCTTCTCGTTAAGGGGGAGTGTTGAGATATTGTAACTTCAAAGAATATTATATTTGTACTTTATTATTCCGGAGATGTTTCATTCCTCCGTGAAGATCTTATTGTATATCCGGAGATGTTTATTCCTCCGTCGGAATGTGGTAACTCGGGTTATTAGACTTCCCTAGTGGGGGTCGGCCCTGTATATGTTATGTGGGTCAAAGGGTTATTAGACCACTCTAGAGGGGTCGGCCCAGTCAGTTGTAGTGGGGTATTTAACCCATTGGTTAAATACGAGCCTACGTGTACCTGTGTAAAATACATGTCAGTGTAGTGTATAAACAGAGGAGGTGTGTTCCTCATTTGACACATACACTCACTTGAGAAAGGAGCACTTGTGGAGGAGAGGTCTGCTATGGTGGAGGAGGAGATCATATCTTTGGTTTGCATCTTTGTGTATTGCTGGTCATCTATATTGACGAAGCTTTACTGGGTTTTCTACCCCATGAGGGTTTCCCAGGATAAATCTGTGTCTCTTGTGTTTATGCTATGCTTGTTGTTTCTTCAGTGATCTTGTATATACTATTATTGTGAAATGGAATGTAATGCTGCTATTTTCAGTCTTAGCATATTAAATATTAACAGGAAGGGCTCCTGCATCTGTGTCCCATCACTTCCTCCTGGAAGTATCTTCAATCTGAAGAACACCAAGCCTCTCTCTGAAGTACTCGAGCTTCACCCTAGCTAGTGGTTTGGTCAACACATCTACAATCTGCTCATCCTTCGCAACATAACCCTGATATAGTGATACTTGATCTCGATGTGCTTCGACATGTCATGGAACACTGGGTTCTCAGACAACTTCACACAACTTTGGTTGTCACAGAATATATAAGTAGCATCCAAATAGAGATAAAATAAATAAGATAGTAGATTCCTTAGCCATACTACTTCATAACTAGCCGAACAAGCTACAAGATACTCTACTTAGGCTGTACTTAGTGCTACGCAGGAATGCTTCCTACTAAACCAAGATGTCACCCTTGATCCCATACTAAAGAAGCACCCTGAAGTGCTCTTCCTATCTACAGCACTGCCTACCCAATCTGAATCAACATAACCCTCCAGGTTAACCTTTTGATTTGCATCATACTTGAACCCATAATCAATCGTACCCTTGAGGTACCTTAGAATATGATTTACAGCAATCAGGTGCACATTTCTAGGATCCGTCAGGAACTGGCTCAATGTGTTCACCTCAAAGCAAATATCTGGTCTCATGTTCGTCAGGTACATCAAGGACCCAAGCATCTGACGATACATCGTGGCATCAACCGACTCTCATGAAGCATCACTCAATATCTTCAGGTTCAATGCCATAGGTGTGGCCATGGCCTTGTAGTCCATTATCCCGAACCGCTTCAGGATCTCTACTACATACTTCCCTTATCCAAGGAAGATTCCATTTTCACTCTGCCACACCTCCATACCTAGAAAGTAATGCATCATACCCAAGTCCTTCATCTCGAACTCGACAGCAAGCTTCCTGTTCGTATCAACAATCAACCCAATCTCACCTATAACAAACAAGTCATCTACATACAATAGGAGTATCACTGGATTTCCTTACTCAACCTTGTAGTAAAGATTGGAATCCGCTTTACTCTTAGTCAATCCCAAACTAGATAGGAAGCTATCAATCATGTCGTACCAAGTCTTGGGTGCTTGTTTCAAACCATACAAGGCTTTCTTTAATCTGCACACATATGAATCCCTGCCATGTGTCTCAAAATCAAGTGGTTGCTCCACATACACTTCCTCTTCGACTACACCATTCAAGAAAGCTGTCTTGACATCCATCTGGTGTATCTTCCACTTCATCACTGCAGCTAGATCAAAAACTGTTCCGATGGAAGTGTATTTGGCTATAGGTGCAAATTTTTCTTCATAATCTATCCCTTCTTTCTGGGAGAAGCCACGAGCCACAAACCTTGCCTTGTATTTCTCTTTGCTACCATCTGTAGCATGCTTGATCTTATAGATCCACTTGGGAGTCACAATAGACTTCCCTTATGGTCTTGGGACCACATCCCAAACATCATTCTTCATGTTCGACTAGTACTCCTCGACCATGGCTTCCTTCCATTCTTTCTTTTCTGTCACTTCTTCATAACTGGAAGGTTCTTTGTTCATTATGTCACATAGTAAGGCTACATAGCTGGTGTGTGATATTGTCTTGTTTCTTTCTCTGTGTTCCTCATCTGGAACACCATACTTTTCTGCATCTTGGATGAGCTCTCTAGCCCATGTAGGTTTCCTCTTGTGAGAGTTCTTCTCACGAGGTGGATCTACAAGTTCTTATGGATCTTCCATCTCACGATCCTCTTCTGGAATTGCTTCGTTCATAGTGGTGTCATGTATTCTGGGTTCTCTTGGTTCTTCATTGTCTTCAATAGGTGGCTATCTCAATTTGATGTATGTTGAATCTTCATCAAAAGTCACATCCCCAAAAATATCAATCTTCTTGAATCCTGGAAAGTAGATTCTGTATGCCTTTGAATATTCACTGTAACCCATGAATATACCCTTTTTTCCTAAAGGATCTAGCCTTGTCCTCTTTTTTCTTGGAACATGTGTGTATACTGGACAGCGAAATATCCTGATATGGATAACTTTTGGTTTTTCAACAAAGAAAACTTCTTCTGGTGTCTTGCTATCAAGTATCTTGTGAGGTGTTCTATTATGAACATATACAGCTGTCCTTGCTGCTTCTGCCCATAGATGCATAGGAAGATCTTTGTCGTGAAGCATTGCTTGTGCTGCTTCCATAATAGTTCTATTCTTCCTTTCTGCAACTCCATTATGTTGTGGATTGTAAGGAGTGGTCAACTCCATCTTAATCCCTGAATCACTGCATAACTTCTTGAAGTCTTCCGAAGTGAATTCTCCAACATTGTCGGATCTGAAAGTCTTGAACTTCTTTTCAGTGTGGTTTTCTATTAAGGCTTTGAATTCCTTGAATTTGTTGAATACTTCATTTTTTATTCTTCAAGAAATAAACCCAAGTCTTCCTAGAGAAATCATCAATGAAAGAAACATAATATACATACCCACTCATAGTGTCACATACCCCAACTTTGTGAAAATAATGTAATTATTTTATCATATTCCTAAGACATTATGTTAAATTTAATGCTTAGTAGAAATTGATGACTCAGCAGAGTCACTAGAAATGGAATGTAATTCTGAATATTTTATTCTTAATAAATAAATTATGGAGACAACAGCATGGGAGAGCTGTTAAAAGAGGTTACTGGTCTAACTGGTGGATGGAACTAGGTGGAAAGGCAAAAGACAAGTGGTAGCATCCTCAAACACTTCCTAAGTTGCAGGTGGCAACCTCCCTATATTTTGGGGTCATGATTCCCCAAGAAAGTGGAATCTGAGCAGGTGGCTCATTAAAGACAGTTAACCCAACAAAGACCTAGGCAATCTTTTAAATAGTACTCAATGAACTGAGCTGGGGGGTTCAACATTGTTCTGGAGGGAGAATACATTCAGGTGAATGCTATTCAGGAGTCCCATTGAGGAAGAGGGAAAAACAATAAGGAAGTTGTTTGGAGTGGGATGTTGCAGTAACTTGGTTCCAGTTTAGCTGTTTTGGCTGAGTGAATTGTTTTGCTGCACCTAGTTCCAGCCAGGGAGACCAGAGCAAGCTCGGGGGTCCTGAGAAGTGCTGTCTGGGCACTCTCCAAGAATTTGTAGGGAGGAACAGCCTCCCATTACTGTTGTTGACCCCAGTTTAAGCAGGTTCTGTTATTTATTGTTTTGCGTTTATTAAGTATAAATGAATGTTTGTTATGATTATCATTTATATGTCTGAATAGTATTAGTTTAGTAAAGGATAATATCTCAGAATATCAGTATGAAGGATTTTAAATAATTACTGTGTTTTACAGCATTCCTTAAATAGCATTAATTCAGTACTGATTTGGTTTCTCATGCAAGCTATACAACAGTGATACAGTATTCAATAATTTATTATTATAAATTCTATTATCCTAGTTGTTTATAATATTTTACATAGACAAGTAGGTTTTAAGAGTACGGTAATTATTTCTGAAATTTCCACTCGTCTGAACCAACATAGGAACAGAAATAAGTTCTGTACAGATATCTTTTTTTTACAGTGTTATTATCATTTCGATAAGTTGCAGTTCAAACATCTACTTCGTTGTTAGTGTAAAACCCTAGATACAAATTTCCAGTCATAGTTTGTTAAGTGAATTAATAAACAAACCCTATTGAATATTAAACAAGTCTTTATTTAATAATTAAAACTTTTGAGTAAAACCCTAGCAGGAAGTTATTATGAGGAATCTAACATTGTTAAATAATCTAGTTAATGCCTTGAAAAAAAAGAAGAAACAGAACCCAGTTTCGAGCTTAAACATCATCATGAATTATTACAGCAAACTCTTATTTACAACAGAGTCTTAGACATAACATTAGATTTAGCAGCTAAATGATATTACGACCGAGGGGATCAAGTGAAACCCTATCATTCCAATTTATAACAATAAGAATTGTTAGCAGAGAAAACCTATACAAAACAAAATAGATAGAACAATGTTCCAGTTCATTGCCGAGACTCATTAACATCACGATATCCTTCACTTATTGCACAGTGTCGACAAAATCATTCCCTAGTGACATACTAAATAGATAGACAAAAGGCATCATTTAGAAATTAATTTAAAACCTATCATCTCAGACTTTACATTTAATTTACATTTAGAATTTGGACAATGATTCCATCACAGCCGTAGCCTAATTTTCACTGTGTTGATATTTTTAAAACTTAAAAATGTATGATGCATACACTAGCTCAAAACCTATAGGAGACTTTAAACAAGTCGTATTATACAAACATTGGAAACTCATTACAACGATTTTTCTATCTACGGCCGCAGCCTCATTTCATAACTTAAGCACATAGTAAAAATAGAGATTTATGCTTTAACTATCAGCTTGTATGCACACAGGAAACTTTTAATATTCGATATTATCAAAAAAAATCTGGAGCAGAAACCCTGACTCAAGGTAAGGGTTTAGCAACAAAACACATTCCAACAAAACTCCTTTACACATGAGAAATTCTACATCAGAAACGTAATGTCAAACCCTGAGTGAAACTTGTAGAGCTCTGTATTAAAAACTACAAGGCCATTTTATCATCTACAGGCCGGTTCCAGAGCCTTCCTATCCCTCGATATGCGTTACACAGTAATGCATCTATAAGGGTTTTACAACACGAAAGCAAACAAACAAAAAATAGTAATACAAAATGAATCGTGGCCTTAACATTTCCTTATGACACGAGATTTAACCCATAATTTTTCATTTAATTACACAGATAAAAGAGGTATCAAGGTTGTCGTAAGTACTGTGGCTTTTCGGCCAACCAAACCCTAACCCTACAGACAACCATCAAGGAGGACATGCCATGGTGAGAACCAGGCTTACTCGGAGAGCCTCTTGTTAACGCTGGTGCCATCCACGCCTCTGAGAATGGCCAGAGCCTGCCACGACAGAGTGGTTTTTAGTTAAATCATAAACTTGTAAAGCGATACCTTTTTACTAGCAGAGTGAAGAATTTAACTAAACTTACCAGTGTTCTGGAAGGAAACTCGTTTTCCTGTAACCGCTTGTTAAGCTATGAACAGCACGAGCAGAATGAAGTAAAACCCCAACGGTGTCACCAACAGAGCGAGTGACAGAAGTGAAATCTTCCACGATGGAAGCTGTGAAATAACCAAATGTAAAGATGCAGACGAAGGAAGCATGTGACAAGGATAACAGGAATAGCAGAAAGGACAATCCTAGGTTATAACACCTCACGGCCGCTAACAGCAAAACAAATGACACTTAAACGATGCAATGGGCAAGCACGAAAGCCAGGAGTAGCATGGAGGATGCTAGCATACAGTGTACCTGTAAGGTTCAGACATGAGGGTTGCAGAGCGGTCGAGCCCGAAGGCTTTGGGAGAAATAACAAGTTTAGGGTTAGTCAACGCTTTTATATTACCAATACTTGGCACCGGAGCATCCACGTAGCAGGTTAATAATTTCCAGATTGTGGGTCGAAGAGCTATAGTTTCACAATGAAGTTCCCAACAACTATTATCTAGGTGGAAAAATCATAGCATGGGTGTTACATCATGGTTATGACACATAGTTTCAAAAAACCCTGCAATCTTTACACAATGTCGTCGACTTTGCTTCATGAATATTCATACGTCGCCCTACCAAACATAAAATCATGTATTGACATTAATGATAAAGATTACGTTGAGATTCCCATAATTGTTTATTAAATAAGATTCAAATCTTGGATAAATCAAGACTATTGCATAGTTATCCGTAATGATAACGATACCTCCGAACCTTGTGATGTAAACATCTCATTTCCCTACAACCAACGAATATAGGCAATTGTCAATAATGTCTAAGTTTTTAATGAAAGATCCATCTTTGCCAATTAGAACATCATAGCTTGGATATTCCAAAATGGTAATAAACTATAGTTTGAATCGCAAATTTCTCCATGGCAAAGAATGCATCGAGCTTTGCTTATAAAAACAATAACACTTGCCCTCCAATCAATACAAGAATGCAAATTTTAATGATGTTCAAACTTGCAATGAAATACTTAGCATTGGTATTAGATACAAACCATGGCATGGGTAAATAGAACGGTCATATATAAGGGTTGTAAGACCCTATAGCTTTTGTCATTCTTTTAGTAACCAAAACATTATGATAATACTTGGAGTCTGGATTATTATACAAGGAGATGGATTTCACATCAATAAAAAATTATTATTATAAGTAAGATGACGTAACATTTAACTACAAGTAATTCACAATAACTTAGCACCAATAATTCTTATACTCTAGCTATATGAAAACAACAACAGATATTACTCCTCATTAAAGACTCTATTATAGTGAAGTAGAGCTAGGTGTAGTAATTCTGACAGAGCGTCTTATAACTATTTAGAAATAAGAAAAAGTAGATATTGGTAATTCAAGATCTTTTCCTGTCAAAGTTGCAAAATCCAAACAAAGTCTAACGTTAGAATGACGTGATAAGAGAAGACACGTATCATAGGTCGCCTGTGCATTCAAGCTGTCAATCGAAACTATATTTCCAGTCTATTGATTTGGCATCAAACAGTATCAACAGATAAACAAAAAGTGGTCTGATTATCATAATCCAGTGACTTGATACAGTACTAAATAAAAGGTATTATTATTACAGCAAGGTATAATATCAAAGGAACAATACTCCATGGTGATACTTAAGTAATTTTGATCAAGAACAAATAGCTAGCATATTCTCATATAAATTTCGACGCGCTAACAGTAAGATTTATGAATATCACAGGAAGGGAGTTCTACCTTTACACATTTTGATAATCGACTAGCATGTTTAGATTTTACTGACTGAATTGGTGCAGATAAATGAATTTTAACACTTTAAAGATCTAATTGTCGCGACCGCACTTTACCTGTGTATCTGTAAAGAGAAAGACAGTTTGATGTGTTAGCTCAAAAGCTAAGTAATCCCAGTCTGCTATGGAAACTCCCCCTTGAGGTTGCAAACAATAAAACAATCAGTAACGAAAAAGAGAAAAACAATAATAACATTTAAGTAAAACAACAAATCTTTCCGACACATTTAAAATCATGTAATTAAACACGTAGTTAAAGGATTACATTTAATAACATTTATTGTTATCTTAAAAATTTTAAATTTTTCAGAAATTTCTGGGTTTTGACACATAGAACTGGATGACATTGGACCGCATACATCATAGTGGATAATTTCCAAGATTCCTTTTGCCTTTCTTTCACTGCTTGGAAATGCCTTCTCTGTGTTCTTTCCTTTTACACATCCTTTGCAAACACCTTCATGCTTTGATTGGATTTCAGGAAGACCATCTACAGCTTTTCTTGAAATTGGTAGTGCTCTATAGTGCACATGTGCAAGCCTTTTGTGCCAAAGTTCACATGGCTCCATGGATTCATGTACCATGGCATGTTCAGGTTGTCCCTTCAATTTGTACAATCCTCCCTATTTCTCTCCAATCACTACTGCATCATCTATGGTCTTGTCTTTTGGCCACATGAGTACTTGGCCAGCCACAAATGAAACTCTCATCCCCTTTTCATCGAAAGATGATATGGAGAGAAGATTCTTCTTGAGTCCAGGTACATACAAAACTTCTTTCATCTTCAAAGACTTTTTAGAGTCTAACTTGTAAGAGGCTTCACCACTTTCTTTTATGGGATATTGATCGTGATCCCCAAGTTTCACCTTATGAGGTGACTCATGTTCATATAGGTCCATGAAAGATTCCTAAAAACTTGTCATGTGTTTGGAAGCCCCACTATCAATAAGCCAATCATTACACCCATGTGTAATAGTAACTATGAGAGCATATATTAGAACATATTCTTCATCACTTGAAGAGTCTTCACTTTCTGCCCTAGTCTTCTTCCTAGTAGGTTCATGATCCTCAGCAACATGCGCATGATATCTCTTCTTGTTGTTGTTGAAGCCTTTCTTATTCCTGGGACATTCTGAGGCATAGTGTCCTTTTTCATCGCATGTGAAACATCTAATGTGGGAGAAATATTTCTTAGTGTTCTCCCTTTGATGATGGTGAAAAGATATTTTGAAATTATATTTCTCCCTCTTGAAGTTACTTCCCTTGGTGTGTGTTGTGAGGGCTTGGTCTTCACTTCCCATCTTTTCTTCTTGGGCCACAAGTCTAGCTTCTTCTTGTGAGCATTCCTCCCACAATCTAATGAAAGAAATCAATTTCTTTCTTGCAAAATTTCCTTGGATGAAGGAGTCCCATGACCT
The DNA here is from genome assembly GCA_027924585.1 of Larix kaempferi. Lineage (NCBI taxonomy): Eukaryota > Viridiplantae > Streptophyta > Pinopsida > Pinales > Pinaceae > Larix > Larix kaempferi. The sequence goes on from BSBM01000114.1 coordinate 10,641,766, forward strand.
AGGTAGGCCATTCAAAGTGGTCACCACAATTTCTCCATTCTCCACTACTTCATCCACCGCTTCAACTTGCTCTTTGATTTGAGAGACCTTAGTAAAGTAGGAATGGATGGTCTCTCCGTTCTAGATCTTCACACTCTTTAATTGGTTCCGCAATGTCATCTTTTGATTTATATTCTTTCCTTGAAACAGCTTGGTCAAGGAATCAAACATCTCCTTGGGTGTCTTTAGGAAAGACACATATGGTATGATATGGTCTTTGATAGAATCAGCAATGATTCTCTTAGCCTTGACCAGGTTCTTCTTATGTAAGTCCCTGGTCTCATCTCCCTCTGGAACTAGAACCTCTTCACTTATGTAGGTGTCCAATTGATTCTCTTATAGGATTAACCCAATCCTATACTTCCAAGATCGGAAGTTATCATCCCCTTAAAGCTTATCCTCAAGCTTGGTGTGGTGATACATCTTAAATAGTACTTCAAATGGAAATAGAAAGGTTTAGGTATTACCACTTAAATGCTGAAAACTGAATGAACAAGCTAGTGTGGAAATTCCAAGAATTTGACCCTTTAGAATGACCTTATTGATTCTGGTGTAACTCATAAATTTCGGATCCTTAGGGTCTGAAAATTTGGCCTGTGGTAGCTTGTCCAATTATCTTTCCAACCCCACAAATCTGAGCTTCAATGGATTCTCCAAGAGAGATCTATGCCAAGTGTCGCAACATGACCTTTTTATGGGATGAAATAGTATAGCGAACTTGTACGGAGTTCCACGTGTCACTGGTTCAACTTCGGCCTCTAAAACTCAGACCTATGAAACTACAGTCTTTGCTCTTATTGACACTTTTTACATAATTTCATTTGGAGCTTCCTAGCCCAAGATGTGACCTTTTTCCCTACGTCACCTGTTTAGGACTGTATTCTAGAAGAGGTAGAAACCCTAATTTGTATGGATCATAAAACACAAAGTACAACAAATCAGATGTTGAGATTCGGACAAAAGGTACAGGGGGATTTTATCTTCGACCTGTCAAAATTTCAGATCCTGAACCTTTACAGAAATGGATTTATAAAGAAAGTTCCAAGATGGATAGGTTTTTCTATGCAAAGCCCTTACTTAGCCTAGCCTCCTCTTGCTAAAGATCTGTGGAGAGAAACCAAAACATTAAGAAGCCCTAGCTTCTGTAGTTGCACAATGTCTTCTTCTCAGGTCAGCTCTGATACCATGTTAGATTTTAATCATTAATTCAATATGATCTAGGATTTTATTTGAGAGAACAACATGTACAACATATCAATCAATCATAAGAGACAATAGACACACATCATTTCATCAGGGAAATTGTAAAGGAGAAAACCCCTCAACTTCCTCAGAGATAGAATGAGCAATGATACAAAACCCCAATAATAAGAGATAGTCTCCTAGTAGCTTCTCCTCCTCCACTTGTGCACACTACTCACTTGAGAGAATGAGTGAGTGAATGAATGAAATAGCAGTGAGGTGCTCCTCTCTATTTATACTTGACTTCCACTTGTCTTTTAACCTACCTAGGCCAACCTCACCTAGGAGAGTCTAATAACCCACTATGACCTAACTCAGGGCCGACCCCACTAGGGAGTCTAATAACCCTATCACATACAATGATGATCTTTCCGATCGAAGGAATGAAACCTCTCCATCGGAAGTACAATGCCATATGAATACAATATAAAATATACAAGTGAAATACATTCCGAAGTTACAAATACATCAACAAATTATGGCCAAACAAATTCAACCTTAGCTAGCCATGGCCAATTATAGTTAACCATGCTCTACCATGGTCAACATAAGTCAACCAAAGTCAACTATAGAAATCCATAGTCAAAAGTGAAAAAAGGTCAACTAAATTCAACCATGGTCAGCCATAAAAAGGTATGGTCAACTACGGTTAACCATAGTCAACAATGGTCAACTTTCATCAACCATGAACCTTCAAAGTTAACCATGGTGAAGCATAGTGAACCATGGTCATCCATATTCAAGGATCGTCAGCCATAATCTACCTTAGTCAACATTATTATTGCTTCCATAGTTAAGGATCATCAACCATAGTCTACCTTGGTTGATCAACAACATTATTATTCCTTTGATAATATACATATATGTCGATTGATGTATATTATTCTTTCCTTTCCAACCATAGTCAACCATGGCAACCGTTGTTAACCATGAACATCCAAAGTCAACCATGGCCAACCAAGGTTAACCATCGTCAACCATTGCTAACCAGTGTTAACGATAGTCAATAACGGTCAACCAAAGTCAACCAAGGTTAGCCAAAGTCAACTATAGTCAAACATGGTCAACCATAGTAAACCATGGTCAACCATCCTCAACCATGAGCATCCAAACTCAACCATGGTCAACTAAAGTCACACATGGTCAACCATAGTCAAATATGTTTAATTAAAGTCAACCATTGTAAAAAAAGTCAAACAAATTTAACCATGATCAACCATGAACATCCAAAATCGACCACAGTCAAACATAGTCAACTAAAGTAAACCATTATTATTAATTATTAATATTAGTATATTATTATTATTATTTATCTATATTTATTATTATTATTTTCATTTTCTATTTATTTTATTGATACTTTTATTTGTTATTAATTTATTATATTTTTATTATCTAATTTAATTGAATATTCAATTTTTATTTATTATTATTATTGTTATTTATTATTATTAATATTATATAATCTTTATATTTGATATTTAGATTTTTTATAAATATATTTTTTAATTATTATAATAATAATTATAATTTACTATATTTAACTTCCCGCTGCCAACTAACAAACCATGTTAATTAATTAATATAGTTTATATACGCTGATCAACGTATACATGTTGTTGATATATACCGATCAGCATACATAAGTCATATTAATTAATTAACATGACTTGCTAGTATATAGAAATTGCAATCTTCGTCAACTCAAACAAACTTTTTAATATGTGTAAAATATGAATTGTAAATATTTTCAATAGATTCGATGGGAAGCAACTTTTTAAGGATTATTTGTATATAGCACTCATTCAAGATTTAGTTCCCAAATGACAAGTTTTTCCAAAAAAAACAAATTTCACAAGAAATGCACATGCATAAAACACACGCGTCCCTCAACATGGAATTGAAAAAATGAAACTCCACTTCAACACAACAAGATTATATTATATGTGAAAAATAATGTGTAATTATAATAATTAATATTAATAAAAATTGAATTATCCATAAACATAATAAAGCTATATTTAATAATTTTTATTAAAATTTGAATTATACATAAACATAATTAAGCTATATTTTATAATTTTACTTTTTTTATTATATAGAAATTAATGAAATATATACATGTTTAATTTTTTTATCATAAATCAAATTATCAAAAATAAAGTTTTTAAAAAGTAATATAGGATCATAATAAAAAAATATATATAATAAATTAAAATATATCTATTTTAAATTAAGATTTATAATACTAGGCGATATTTCCACACCGATATCACCTGATTCAAATAATATATATTCATAACAAAACAAAACCACGTTACACATATTCGGAGGCAAATCGCTGAGAACAAAAGTGAAGAGAATCTGAGTAAGTGTTTACCCAATTACAAAATTCCATGTGAAGAGAGTACTGACGATGAGTATGAGTACAATCATAATGGATCCCAAACTTCTGCCCATTAAACATCTGTAAGGAACACAATTCAGAAATAACTAGCAATTGCACCTTGGGTGCAATAAAAGATTGCCATATTGTAAGTGAAGCAAGGATGGAGATGCTAAGGCTGAAGCAAAGGCATTGGAAGCTTATGTAGTTTATGATGCACTTCTTTCTAGGCTATAGTGCAAAGCTTTTTTACATCATAAAATTTTGAAGAAAAGTTTGCAACTTGAGAGATTCGATTCCTCTTGACATTTTATAAAACTAGGATTAATATGGATCTAAGCTAGTTTAAAGCATTCTATTTATCTGTATGCATATTTTATTTCTTTTTGGGCTGGTGCAAGGTAATGATACCCAATTATGACACATTAGTTGCAATGACATGCTGGAAAAACAGAAATATTATCATTAAAATGAATTATTAGAGGTACCTACAAAACTTTTTCAAATTAGGTGTAAAAAGATGAAACGTATAAAAACGGATGACCTTCCGGAATATATAACTTTTATTTATGGAAAAGTGGTATAACCACCCCAAAATGTCATTATTTTAAGATTGGTATGTTATTTTTTCTTTGAAACATAATGCACATGTTTTTGTTGGTCCAGCTGTTTGTTATGTAAATTGTCAATTTATGATGAAACAAATATGTAGAGGCGTAGGAAACACACGAATCTTGTGCGGTCTATTTTTCCAAAATTTTAAAAGATAATTTTATATATTTTTTTTAAATTACGAAAGTCGGTGAAGCCTTAAAACGACATGGTCAAGTGTTGGTCCACCATATCATGGTATGAACATAATAAAAAATCTTTTTTTTTTTTTTAGCTTGTAGGTATTCTTGTACTCTAGTGCGAGTTCTATTCCGTTCTCAAAATAGGTAAGAAAATCAAAAGTTATAGGCCAAATAAACGACCTATGTTTTTTACAAATTTGACATGAGTGCATTTAAAAATGAATTAAAAATAGAAAATAATAACATATCTATTCAAAAAATATATAGTTAGAATCTGCACACAGAGATCCACAAGTGTGTGCAATTTCATCTGTAGTGCACAAGTGGAGCATATGCGGAAATAAGCGTGAAAAACATAAAGTTACTGAAATTGGTTTGTTCTTCCATAAATCAGACCAAGCCTCAAGGTTTGGAAATCCGAAGCTAATACCAAACCTGCAAGGATGCCAAAAACAATTTGAATCCAGACACTCATGCACAAAAATGCGTGCATGCGTAGATGCGCACACACGCAGAAGCGTGCATGCGCTAAAGAACACACGTGTTGTTGTGTACACACATGTAGATGCGCGTATGCGTTGTTGTGTGCATACATGTAGATGCGCGCACGCGTTGTGTTTTACACCTTAATTTTTATCTATATCTCCCGAAACCCCCCTCTCTCTATAATAACCCCACCCCTCTTCTCATCATATCCACCCAATCCCCCCCCACCCTCTATTCCACTCTACCCAATCCCTCCTCCCTCCCTCACCCCTCTCTTCTCTCCTTCACCAGAAGGGTTAGGAGATATATTATTACACAAAATCACTAACTCACATTATCCTCGTGTACATATAAATCTTCATCCTTGTAAACATAAATACATGACCCCCATATATCAATCCCCAAACCCTTAACCATTATGCCCTAGCCACTGCGATTCCTAGTCCCTAATACAATTAACCATCATAACTCTTGGCCCACTATAATCCTAAACTAGTATAGTCCCTAAAACTCCTAAATACTAACACATAATGATATATATCCATTAACCGCTATAACCCTAACAACGTAATCCTAACATCTAAAGTGTCTAGTCAAATAAAAATTAACCCCTAACCCTTATAACCTCTAATTCCCATCAACCCTAAACTCTTTCATCAAACACCCAACCCTTAAAACCTATAACCCATAGGCAGTTTAGAGAGATAGTCAGAGAGAGAGAGACCTCAGCCTTGGGCCCTAAAGGAATATTCTATCCAGAAGGAGCTATGATGATTTCCTCCATTAACCACACATGACCTCTTAATGGTATCATTGTCCTATGCTTAAGGATGCCGATACCATGAAGTGGTTTTGAGCAATATGTATGCACCATGTTAAGTTTAGCATAAAATTCACAACAAGAGCATTAGGATCACTAAAAGAAACACAATCACAAGATAGACACAGATTTATCCTGGGAAACCCTCATGGGGTAGAAATCCCAGCAAAGCTTCCTCAATATAGATGACGAACAAATACAAAGATGTAAACCCTAAGGAAGAGCTCCTTCTCCTCCTTCACAGATCTCTCTCTCTCCTATGCACACTTCACAAGTGAGTGAATGAGTGAGTATAAATGAGGAACACACCTCCTCTATTTATACTCTACTCCACTTGACTTTTAACCCTAACTAGGCCGACTTCTCCTAGGAGAGTCTAATAACCCCTAAACACCTGACTCAAGGCTGACCCCACTAGGGAAGTCTAATAACCCTAGTTACAACATCCCGGCGAAGGAATAAACATCTATGGATATATAATAATGTCCCGATGGAGGAAGGAAACATCTCTGGATAATAAAGTACAAATAGAATATTCTTAGAAGTTACAATATTTCAACACTCCCCCTTAACGAGAAGGATATTATAAGAACATCTGCAGGAGTAAAGAGTCATCAACAACATGATACATGATACATGTATAAATCATTGGAAGCTTTCTTCAATCATAATCAGTAACTCAAATAGCTACTGGAATATCTTCAATACTGGAACATCAACATCTTCAGTACTGAGTCTTCATCTTCTGCAGTGTTGGGTGTGTGAGCTATCTCAAATAAAACACCTAATATGTAATTATCGATCGGGGTTGGTAATCTTAGAGTTGAGGCAAAGTATATGCTAAGGTAAAATGGCACCTAAGATTTTCGGCTTGTTAGACCTTAAAAATATTTAATAAAGAAAAGATCGAAAGATCTTTCAAAATGAAAAACTAAGTCAAACTTCAGAAAAACAATAAAGGAACTAAATCAAACCGAGTTAAACAAACAGACTAGAATAGTATCCAATCATACTACTCTACTTTATAATTTAATAATGGAAACTGATTAAAAAATCAAACTACTGGTTATGAAAATGAGAACTACCTAATCAATTTCAGATTCTAATCTATGAATTAGAAGCAACTGTAAATAAATTAGAGACCTATCTATGAAATGACTTAATTTGATAATAAATTACATAAACAAAAAACTATGGTAATCAAAGCAAATTACAAACTATTTAATAATTTCAACAACTAATTCAAGAAAAGCATCTAATCCCATGTAATAGGAACTGGAGTGAATGTATCGTAATGACTTTCAAATGTAATAGCAAAACAAAATGGAAGTAAATCTAATCTAATTTCAACAAAGAGATGTAAACTACAAAGAGACCAATTACAGTTAACTTTAAATATTATGATCTATCTACTATCCATAAGCAAAATAATATGAAACTAATCAGATCTAGAAGCAAGTAGAAAACTTATTAAAGATATTTACTTCTGAACTTGATTTGGAAGCAAGTAGAAAACTTGATAAAGATATGTATGTAAAAGCAAGTAGAAAACTTGATAAAAATATTAAATTCTGAATCCAAATTCTATTCCATGAACATCTTCATTATTTATTTAAATAAGAAACTGATCCTATTAATGAAACAACTATTAAAACTTGAATACTTGGAGAATGAAATTATTAATTCTAATCTGAAATAAATCTTAAGAGCGTGTGACAAACTAGACTAGGAATAAAATTGATAAATTCTTAAACAGTAACATATTGGCAAATTAAATATGAAAGACATAATTTAAAAGATAATTAAAGCAAACTAAGAATGATAACAAAACTTTAATTAAAATTTTATGGAATGTAAAACAGGGTCCTAATTATGGTTAAGAATGCTAATTAAGAGAAAGAAAGATTACAATTAAGAAAAACTAAGAAACTGAATTCAAATCAGCATAAAAACAATGCAGAAAGAATGAAAGTCCGAATGACAATCTGGATGACTGTCTGATTTACAGTCCGAATGACGGTCTCGATAGAGGAAAAAGGAATTAAACTAAGGGAAAAAGGAATTTTTGATGATCTTGACGTCAACTGGCGAATGCAGATGAACCCACAATGCAAAGAATTCAGTGAGAATACTTGTTGAGAAGCTACGATAATAGGAAGCAACCTATTCTAATTATTGTTGGAAAGAAGAACTATTCCAATTCTATGTTAAAGCAAGACTAAGGTGAGAGAGAGAATTAACCTACATCTATAGAGAAGAGACTAATGGAACTAATTCTAACTATAAACTAAGCTGGAAACAACAACTAACTAAACTCTATCTAATTGCAGAAGACTGAAGATAAACTATCTAATGACAAAATACTGAAAGCAAACTATAAATACTATGCTTGGTCAACCAATCCTAATTCTAGAAAATAAACTATGTTAGCAGCATAATACAAATTACGAAGAGGAAAGAAATGACATATACAGAAAAACGAAATTAATTACATATACAGGAAAATAAACTAGTTATTTGTAGAAAAGAAAATACAGAAAAAAAACCCTCTGGTTGATGAGGGGCACTTCCCAGCAATCAGAGATGGAAACTAAATCACTTAGTTACTAATAGCAGAGCATCAACGAACTGAGACTTCCATTAAATGGTGTAAATTACACAATAAAAATTACTGCTAACTTATGTATATCCTATAAGCTATTTGACAATCTGATGATCATCTTTTCTCTATACAAACCAGCTATTTACAAGTTTATAGTGGGAGAGAAGGTCGACAGAGGGCATTCATGGGAGAGAAGCTAACTTATGTATATCCATTTACAATTTTTAAGGTGGTAATTCATGACAACGCAGAGGGAATCTACTTGCTTTCATGGTGTCGACCCTACCCAACGTGAACAACTGCATGTTCGTTTCCTTCAACCATGGGTAGAGTGTATGCTGGCGAGCTAAACAGACAAAGGAGAGGGCTATTGTAGTGTCGACATGTGAAAAGAATTGTGTTGGAAACCGGAGCATGGGCGGACTGGACTCCTCTAGAACATCGGCGTGAGAAGGTATGCGTAATATCAGGATGAACGAGAAGGAAAGTCGGAGCGCTGGAGTGTTGACATGGAGATTCCGTGTGTTGTCGAGCTTAGGAAGCAAGGAGGCGAATCTTCTAGGACCAAAGCTCATCAACCATAACCACCACGTCGCTAACAGAACCCACGTGTCCATTTTTGTCTTTAATGGCCAGAAATATGCCAACCGTTGATTCCGCAGGTTGAACGCAAGGTTGAATGACGAGCTGGACATGGCTGAACATTAGCAACATAAACATGTATTTTGAATGGAAGATCATTTGAAAAACCGCAGCCTATACATCAAAACTAAATGCCAAGCATATCGAGAAATGTCACTTTAAACATTAATAAATCATAATATACCGAGATTTGACCAAAATTCATATGATAAATGAATATATGCATACATGGTCTATTTGATGGGCTGAATGGTGGAAATAATAACTTATCATAGCAAAAATAATAAAAATGACGCCATTCAGGGTAGATTTAATGATAAAAAATAGTGACAAAATGGACACCAACATGCAGCACTTGATCAGCTATAGCAACATCATCATCTGGATCTCCTTATCAACAGCATCATCTGGATCTCTCGATCAACATCATCATCTAGATCTTTCGATCAACATCACCATCTGGATCTCTCGATCAACAGCATCATCATCTGCATCTTCCGATCATCAACATCATCTGGATCTCTCGATCAATAGCATCATCTAGATCTCTCGATCAACAACATCATCATATGGATCTTCCGATCAACAACATCATCTGGATCTCTTGATCAATAGCATCATTGTTAATTTTTCAGAATTTACTTCAATCTGATCTAGGATCTTAACTGAGAGAACAACATGTACAACATATCAATCATGAACACAATAATGCAAGCACACAAGAGACACAGAGTTTACTTGGGGAAAACCATAAAGGTGAAAAACCCCAATAACTTCCTCAGAGATAGATAGAGCAATGATACAACCCAAGCATAAGAGATAGACATCTCCTAGCAACAACTTCTCCTCCTCCACAAGTGCACCACTCTCCTGAGAGTGTGAGAGAGAATAGAATGATAAAATAGAGTGCCTCGCGCACTCTATTTATACTTGACTTGACTTTCTTAATAACCTTTACTAGGTCAGCCTTAACTTAACCATATAACATAATGCTGACTGGGCTGGCACCCGATAGGGTGGTCTAATAACCCTTTGACCCACATGACCGACCCCCAATAGGGTGGTCTAATAACCCTTCGACCCACATGACTTATACAGGGTCGACCCCAACAAGGTGGTCTAATAACCCATCAAGTATAAGTTACGACACTTACAATATAAATGACGACACTTCCATATAGAGGAATAATAACATCTCTATAAGAATACAAACACTTCCGTATAGAGGAATAATACCATCTCTATTGTTGCTTGGTTTTTCAACCAAGCATGTGCAAGAGATGCACCTATTAACAAAGTAATAGCAGCTTCAATGAAAAGCAAATAACAATTATAAATTTAATCTAACATTAACATAAACATGTGCAAATAAACAAGAACAAGATTAGATCTATGGAAGAACAAGAGAAAAAGTTATAGATTTTTTGTATTACCTTAAAGGTGAGGATGTTTGGTGTTGAGCATGTCCAAGGTTGAGGTGCTCCAAGCTCCAATGGTCTCTTCTCCAAGATGCTGAAATGGGGATTCTTCAAACTCTCAATGGGAGGCAATGGCTCTCAAAAGGAATTTGGCAGCATAACGATAGGATGAAATGTGGATGGAAAGTGAGGAGCTCCTATCACATTTTTATATTTTTTGGTGATGGGGAATACCATTATGGTTTTGGGGAAACCAATGGTATTAACCAACATGGTTTAGGTCTCTTTTTTCCTTTTTCCTTTTTTGAATATTTTTTTATATTTTTATTCCCTTTTAATATTTTTTGGGAATTTCGGACCCTTTTTTAGGGTTTTTGTGTTTTTTGAGGAAAAATATATATTTTGAGGGAAAAAAAGATATATTGTGGTCTTTTGGTGACCTTTTGATGGTTTTAGAGGCTCAAATGGTGGAAAAGTGGACAAATGGGTCATGTGAATAAGGGAATGAGCTAGTGAGCACTTTTTGGGTGTTAACAGATTGCCCCCTGATGTGTGAGGGCAGGAGCTCATCGTATGGCCGATAGACATCATAGTTCTTTTGTCTTTTTCCTAGGGTTTGGAGAAGAGAAGAGACCATTTGGAGATTGGAACAGCGGCCCCTTAGAAGCTGCAAAAAATAAAAAATATTACATGGCCTAAAAATGAATGAGGAATAATCTCTGATGATTGACGAGGTGGGCATACCCATGCTCGTATCAAGACATATACATAACAATTAGGCCCACGAAGGGGGACCTGAAAAAATACATAAAAATCTGCTGGTACATCATAAAGGTCCAGAGGGGACACGGTGCCGGGATATGCTCATGGTCATACCATGAATGATCTGAATAACTGATACACTGGAAAGAAAGCAACAACCGCTCTGAATAAGGTATCAGAAGGTTTGATGAACTGCTGAAACTGAAGGTGTCCAACATCTGTAGGGGCTCAATAACTGTGAGTCAATTCTGAGAAGCATATGTAACTGTATACTCGAGGGAATATAAAACTGGGGTACATTTGACTACTGTCGCCAAGCGCAACCCGGATATCTATAGGAAAATGTAACTGGTTGTTTCCTTAATTAGACTTTCAAAATGTGGTAGAGTCAGGTGATATTCGGGGTCTTCAACAAATAACTGAAAGGACCGATACCCTGTATGAGTCTCAACGATGCGATCAAGGTGTTGAAGTTGAGCATGTGAGAAAAAATCATTTGGAGAGGCACCGAGGACTCCTTTCGAAATGATCCTTAGGCACTCATCATAATTGGTGATGAGTCCAAGGCACAGGGACCTCTGGGTCTATCCTCTGGAATAGATTTGGTTGGTGTCGACAGAGGGAGGCCAACAACTACCAAGGCAATGATGTTTCCTTGATAGGAGCGCGAGGTGCACAACTGATATGTGATAGTACTGGTGGTAGGACTGACATACTGTGGGGATGGGGAATGACTTGTGTCATAGAGTGGGTGAACTCAAACTTCCTTTGTTCAAAGCATGATGACATGGTTGACCTAGTAGCGTAGAACACTGACTTGTATGTGTGGGGATCATAGCTTTGAGGGATCAAGGGTATGTAATGTAGACTGGAGTGACTCTGGGGGGGGTCTAGTCGATAGACACTGTAGGGGGGGTATCAGGGTGACACACTGTAGAATACTCTGAACAAAGGTGACCAAAATGGGGAAGCTACCGTATGGGTAGACATGATCTGTTGTGGCGCCGAGAGGCACCATTGGGTCCTTCTTCGTAGTTTTAATGAGCTCCAAGAAGGGATAAAAGTGTGCTCTGAAATGGTACTATCCTGTGGATTTGTGTGAGCCCAGGATTGTTCATGCTCGTAAGTGCTTTCATTTTTAAGGAGTCTAAAAACGATAAGAAGACTCTGCAGTGGTGGTGGAGTACCATCCTGTGGATTTATACAAGCCCAAGACGGTGATTGCTCGTGGTTGCTTTCAATTTTAGAGAATCTGAAAGCAGTAAGTAGACTCCATTGGTGTTCTTTTTCGTAAGTTAGTCTCCAAGGCCCGAAAAAGCATAAAATGATGGAAATGGAGAACTCTTCTAGCCAATGTGACTAGAGTATTCATTTTTCGTAAGTAGTCTATAAGGTCCGAAAAATGGGTAAACTTATACCAAGTAGACGCCCTTTCAAATACTTTTAGTGAGCATGAAAGGAAGCAAGGTTGCTTGGTGATCTTTTCATTGTTTTAGGAGTCAGAAAAGAGCTTAACATAAACTCCCTAAGTGCCTTTTTCGTAAAGGAATTGCTAGGCCCGAAAAAGGGATAAAATTATATCGAACAAAAAGGTATTGGTGAGAGCGAGGGATGATCTCAAGCATCGTCACGAGCATGGAAAACTAAATCTGGTGACATAAAGATCATCAAAAATGGCCAACGATCGATGTGGCATGCGAACCGAGGCGATGAGTGGCATTTTGAAAAATGCCCAAAAATTATGGGGGCGAGAGCGAGAAATGGTCTCAAGCATCATCACGAGCACGGAAAATTGAATCCGGCGATATAAAACTCGTCAAAAACAGACGACAGCCAATGTAGCATGCAAATCAAGGCGATGAAGGGCATGGGAAAAAATGCCCAAAAAATCTGGAGGTGAGAGCGAGAAATGATGTCAAGCATCGTCACGAGCGCGGAAAATTGAATCTGGCGATATAAACTCGTAAAAAATGGACAATGGTTGATGTGGCACATAAATCGAGGTGACGAGGGGCGTCAAAAAAATGCCTAGAAAATCTGGAGGTGAGAGCAAGAAATGATCTCAAGCATTGTCATGAGTGCGGAAAACTGAATCCGGCGATATAAAACTCGTAAAAAACGGACGACGGTTGATGTGGCACGCAAATTGAGGTGATGAGGGGCATGGGAAAAATGCATAAAAAATGGACCTGGTGGAATCGGGAAAAGGACTAGACTATCATGAAGTTCTCGCTGTGTTGATTCCCATGGTGCCAATGGTTTTAAAAATGGACTTCGTATGATGCCAAAATTGTTGATTGAAAAATGGTCAAATCTCTATAAATAGTGTGTGGGCCCAATGTGACATGTGTCATTGTTACGTGTGAGTTTCATAGAGCATTTGAGTGGGTTAGAGCATTTTCTCGATTTGTGGGAGATTTGACCATTGGAATTTCATTCTCCGAGTTTTAGGTAAGCTTATGTGCCTTAGCCTTTTCAATTATTTCCTTTCTGGTTAGCGGCGGGCCCCTGAAGGCCACGAAATTCCACTTTGGCATTCCAATGTGGAATATCGCGGGTTTTGACTCTTTTTCCGTGATGAACATCGCGGGTATGGACTTGATACCCACTATGTTCATCATGGGTTTAAGGAAGACAGTCGCAATTTTGTGTTCCGAGAGCTATTGCGCAGAATAGCGCACTGAGTCTAACATCTTTGAGGGAGTGGGAGATGTGGGCGGTTGGGGCCTATGTTCTGTGTGTGTTGGGTGCCACGGCGCCACATCGTTTGTCTGGGGGGTAGACCATGTGTTGAGAGGGACCTACTTCACCTGGGGTCAGATTTTTTTGGCCTATGTCCGGTGAGATCTGGGCAAGGTCAGTCAGGAGGGGGGTAGTTTTGCTATGCCTCCTTCCTCTATTGTTTTTTCTTTGAGCGAGTACCGACCTTGCGGCTGCGTGTGCCAGTTTGGGAGGGGTTGGTTAGTGAGCTGCATATGGTGTGGTGGGGGAAGATGATGCCCCGGGGTGGTGGTGGTATCCGGAGGTTCTTTTCAGAGGACATGTATGAGCAGTGGGAGTAGATCCCCCTGCTAATTGATGATTATCCATATGCTGGCATGGATTACCGAGGAAATCCGGAGATTCCTCGGGTTCAGAGGTAGGCCTGGGGTTTAGATGGTATGTCTTTGTTTTTGGTTCTCTACTATATCATGTCTTGAGATGATTTTTGTTATGAGTATAGCTAGAGATATTTATATTATATTGACTTGGTTCACTTGTGTGATTGTGCAGATATTGGTCTGAGGCCACCACCTGATCATGTAGGCCGTAGGGAATGGGCGATGGTGGTCATTCCTCCACCTATAGCAATACCGCCTCCACGTGCTCGAGGGGTTGTGTGCCCTTGAGATGATTCCCTGGAGGGCGTACGAGAGACTTTGGATGAGATTCTAGCAGGAGAACCAGAGGAGGGGTGGAGGAACTTGGACCGAGCCACTATCGAGCATTGTTTCGATGCTCCTTGTGAGTGTCGTTCTATCCTGCTTAGAACAACAGTTGTGATGGCAGAGAGGAGGGATTGTGAGCAAGAGGATTCGGAGGAGCCAGCTGAGGAGGATCCAGAGGATCCTGGGGATCACGATGACTAGTAGATCTTGTATTTGCCCCCAAATGCTGATGAGCATATGGGGATGTACCTTTTTTGTACGGCTATGTATTTTTGTATATTCGGTGCTGAGGACACCTATGACATGTTGACTATTATGATGCTATATATATCTATATATGTTTGGATATATAGTCGTGTATGCACATGTATGCATTTGTTGTCTATTTGTTTTCCCGTGGAGGCATGTTTGATTGTTGTATGCCCGTGGAGGCACATGTTATGCACATGGATGCAATCTTTTAATTTTTGTATATGCCCGTGGAGGCACATGTTATGCACGTGGATGCAATATTTTAATTTTTTGTACATGCCCGTGGAGGCACATATTTGTTTTTGCCCATGAAGGCAAATTTTATTTGTTTTTTCTACATGGTGTGATTGGTGTGCCAATCAAGAATGTTGTTTGCCATATGGTCTGCTACACTGTTGAGATTTATTGGGACATGTGTGAATGAAATGGACTCAAACTGTCGAATCATTTGTTTAGTGCGCAGGAATTTTCTGAATAGATAGGGATTGCGTACCTGGTAATCATTGTTGAGCTGGGAAACAAGGAGCTGGGAGTCCAAGAAAATGGTAAGGTGACTTATCCTCATTTGGAGAGCAGTGGCCAGGAGACCGGTCTCGGCGTCGTAGTCAGCTTGGTTGTTTGTGGTGGCACCTATGCACACTCTGTCGATGTGGATCAAATCATGTGAAGGGGAATATATTACCCAAGCTGTGGAGGCGAGATTAGGAGACCAACGGCTTGCACCATCTGTGAATCTAACGTAGCAAAGTGGAACAGGATCCATCTGTGGTCATGCAGGAAAAACAAATTTTTAGGTTTTTGTATTTTTTGTAAAAAAGAAAATAAAACTATACAATTGTGGACTGTGGTGTCCATCAGATTTTCTATGGGTAAAATCACTTGAGGTACAACCCATTACGTGGGTTGTGTAAGGGGTTGCCTTCTGAGTCGGTCAGAATATATGCCCCCTATCCGAGGCAGGTGTGGATAATATATGGGCCTTGCCACATGGACACAAACTTTCCTTTTCTCGTTTTGTCATGAGGTCGATCATAGGAAAGAATGAGGTTGCCTTCACTAAATGCTCGTGGGTGAACATGTTTATCGTAATGAATTTTAGATCTGTTGTTTGCGGCTTCGATTGTTTCGAGAGCTGTGCGGCAATCTTCATCGGCTTTCTCTAAAAGAAGTAAGCATTCTTCAATCAGTGATGTATCGGGGAGAGGTTCTACGGAAATTTTTACTGTTGGTATCTGGCATTCAATGGGGAGGACAGATTCCACGTCATGAACTAAATGGAATGGGGTAAAGCCGGTGGCAGTCTTGGTTGACGTGCGATAAGCCCATAATGTGGGAAAAATCATGTGATGCCAATTGGATTTATGTTTGTCAACGGTGCATTGGAGGATGGTCTTCAAAATTTTGTTAACAACTTCGACTTGGCCGTTTCCTTGGGGGTAGTAGGCGGAGGAGAAATGGTGTTCAAACTTAAGGAGTGTGGACAATTCTCTCCAAACGGAGTCTTCGAAGTGAAAGCCGTGGTCTGAGACGAGTTGTTTTGGTACTCCGAAACGAGCAATAACATGGTTGAGGAAAAAATGGGCTGCAGTGTCGGCTTTGCAATTGTAAGTAGGCATGGCTTCCACCCATTTGGTAAAGTAATCAACAACCATAATAATGTGTTTGTGACCACCGGCTGATGTGGGATTGCAATCCATGAAGTCAATGGCCCATTTGAAAAATGGTCCCGCAGTGACAACTGGATGAAGGGAGGCGGGGGGGGTTCTTGCCTTTGGGGAAAAGAGATGGCATTTTTGGAAATGTTTGACTGCTGTGATACAATCAATGAATAATGATGGCCAAAAATAACCTGCGAGGATTACCTTTTGGGCAGTGGCCATTCCTAAAAAATGGCCACCGCAGGCACTGCTATGACAGTCGCTAAGGACTTGTTCTGCTTCGTCTTGGGAAAGGCATCGTCGTAAGATTGTGTCGACGCCACGTTGATAGAGGACATCACCTAAGAGGAGATAATGGGGGGCATGGTGACAGATGCAACGGCGTCCGTCACGGTCGATGTTGGGTCAAAATTTATGTGTGCGGAGGTATATCAAAATATCACCATACCAAGGGTCGTCCGACGAGATGATGAACAAATGTTCGTCGATTAGATCAGTCTGGATAGTTGGTGATGACGACAATGATGGTAAGTCCGTAATGAGTTGAGCGAGTGCTAATGTTTTGGTGTTCTTCGGGGTTTCAAAAGTTAGGTCATATTCTTGTAAGATAATCACCCATTTGGAAACACGGCCTTGTAGAAGGCGATGATTCAAGAGATAGACCATTGGATTGGAATCGGCCACAACCGTGGTGTGGCTGAGGAGAATATAATGTCGCAGCTTTTGTACTGAAAAGATGACAACGAGGGCCATTTTCTCTTCATGTGGGTAGCAGAGTGGTGGGCCTGACAAGGTCTGGTTCACATAGTAAATGACATGCTCTTGGTGAGCAAATTCTTCTTGGACGAGTACTCCGGAAACAGCGTAATCTGATGCCAAAATGTAAAGGGTAAAGTCTTTTGTGAAATCTGGTGGAGAAATCAATGGGGCACTTGTAAGTGCTTTCTTCAGGTTCGTGAAGGCTCCTTCTGCTTGGTCGTCCCATACGAAGCGGGTATGAAGACGTAGCAAACGGAGGAAACCATGCACTATGGTTGCATAGTCTGGGACAAAACGATGAAGGAAGTTGGATTTCCCCTGGAGGCTTTGGAGTTGTCTTAATGTAGGTGGCGATGGTAGGTCCACTATGGCTTGAACTTTTAGCGGGTCAATGGTGATCCCTTTTTCTAAAATGACAAACCCCAGTAGGTGGCCTGCTGTAACGCAAAATACACATTTAAGCGGGTTCAAGCAAATTTTGTATTTGCGGCAACGCAAGAAAAATTGTCGAAGATCTTCTAAATGGTTAGATCGTTTCTTATATCGGGCAGTGAGGTCGTCTAGATAAAATTTAATGATTTTATGCAGATCATGAAAGCAATAAGCCATGGCACATTGGAAAGTGGCTCTCGCATTCTTGAGACTGAAAGGCATGATGCGATAGGTGAACGTGCCCCATGGGGTAGTGAAAGCGGTCTTGTATTGATATTCTTTACGGATTTTGATTTGGTTGAATCCGGAGAAACTATCCATACAAGAAAGTGCCTCATTCCCTGCACACTCATCGATTAGTTGGTCAATAAATGGTGTGGGAAAGTTTTCTTTGGGACAAGCTAGGTTAAGGTCACGAAAATCAGTATAGACGCGAATGGTGCCGACTTTCTTATTGACTGGTACTGGGTTTGAAACCTAGGTGGTGTATGCAATAGGGTATATGAAACCTGCTGCTCGAAGCTTCTCAATTTCTGCTTTGACAGATGGAAGCTTGAATGGGTGAATGGGACATTGTTTTTGGTGAACCGGTGATATGTTGGGCCAAGTATCTATGTGATGTTCTACGATGGTAGGATCAAGACTAGGCATCTCGGTATAAGACCAGGAAAAGACATCTCAAAATTCTTGGAAGAGTTTCTTATGAAAGCGGTCTTGTATTGATCTTCTTTACGGATTTTGATTTGGTTGAATCCGGAGAAATTATCCATACAAGAAAGTACCTCATTCCCTGCACACTCATCGATTAGTTGGTCAATAAATGGTGTGGGAAAGTTTTCTTTGGGACAAGCTAGGTTAAGGTCACGAAAATCAGTATAGACGCGAATGGTGCCGACTTTCTTATTGACTGGTACTGGGTTTGAAACCTGGGTGGTGTATGCAATAGGGTATATGAAACCTGCTGCTCGAAGCTTCTCAATTTCTGCTTTGACGGATGGAAGCTTGAATGGGTGAATGGGACATTGTTTTTGGTGAACCGGTGATATGTTGGGCCAAGTATCTATGTGATGTTCTACGATGGTAGGATCAAGACTAGGCATCTCGGTATAAGACCAGGAAAAGACATCTCAAAATTCTTGGAAGAGTTTCTTATAAGCTTGGGTTTCTTTTTCAGTGCAAGATGCACCCAAAGAGATAAGCTCAGGCTTTCTGGGGTGGTGGAGATATTGATTTTTATAATGGGTGAAATGTTAGACATGTTACCTTCCTCGAAGGCTGCTGGAGCTAGTATTGGATCTTTGAACCAATCGACCTTAGTTGGTAAGAAGTCCTTGGATTCAATGGATAGTTGGTTTTCCGTGGTGGATGTAGATGTATCAGGGAGGAAATATGATCGATGGTGCATATCTCCCAACGGTATTCCGGTGCAGTGAGTGTTTCTAGAATTTCCTCGTCAGTACGAAAGTAGTGGGACCATAAATTAACTGGCTCGGGTTTATAGGTAGTTGAAATCATGTAAATGGTATTGATTTCTTCTGAATGGGACGATTCTGGAGGGAATATTTCCTCAATACATGGGGGGAATAACTCTAGGTCAGCATTATTCATCTCGTATAGGGCTACTCTGTAATCTGGGAGATCGGGGTATTGGTGTGAATAATGGCTATAGATTCCGCATATTGCACAAGGGTGGTTTGTGCACAATGATTTATCATGAGGTTGAGGTGGTAATTCTAATTTGACTACTGGAGCATTCGTGTCGTCATCCAACATATTCATGTGTTCTTGAAGTGCTAGTAGTTGTGGACATAGATGGGTGGCGTGGCTGATATCATCACACAAGGAGCACTTAGGGAGAACACGGGTTGGGGGATTCTTAGCTAATTTGGGAGTCACTAGGGGGGGTGCGAGTTGTGGGTGTAGTGTTGTAGGTTGGTGGACCTCTTCCCCCAAGTGTTGCAAGACTGAGGGGGGACATAAGTAGATGTCGATGTAGTGCCCCCTGTTGGATTTGATCGGTTTTGGGGGTTCAAACCACCAGGTGGTGGGCGATTTTGGGGGTTTGGTATGCCAGGTGGTGGATGGTTCGACATATTCATAGGTTGTACTGGTTGTAGGACAATGGTTGGAGTCGGTGGGGGAGTTGGGGAAGGTAAGTACCACACAGGTATTCCTAACGTTAAACCTGGAAGGTTAAGTGTAGCCATTATTGGCGTGCAGACAACTCCTGAAAACGGGAACAAGAATGGGATTGTGTGAATCGGTGTTGTTCTGATATGACTGGGCACGATGGGTGCTAGTGGTATTGGTTGAGTATGTTGTTGTTCGTTTTGCGGGAGGGTGCATAAATCAGATACTGTAGTTACCTGGGGAGGGGGTGGGATAGAAGGGAAATTGGTGGTCAAAGGGGTATCCGAATATATCCCGGGTCCGACTGATGAGACGAACGATGTTGGTGCACTAAGAATGGGTTGTTCGATCATGGGAAGAACATTTTCCTGTGCTGCAGGGGCATTGGAATTATAGTATGTATTTTGGTCGATTCTGATTACGCGTCCTTCATGGGGGAACATCATGTTGTGGAAAAATGAAGAAGCGACAGCTTTCATTTTATACATGTAGCTGCATCCCAGAAGGAGATTGTAATCAAGTTGGGTGTTAATGACCTATATATCTATGAGAACCAGTTTGCCCCCAAGTTGTATGGGTACATTCACTAACAAGCCTTGAGGTTGAGCTGGACGGCCATTGTAGGCTCGTAATGCGGTAGTGGACAGTTGTAGCGTTGGGGATCCAAGTTTCTGCCATACAAAAGTTGACATGACGCAGGTAGAGGCCCCTTCATCGATTATGCATCGATGAACAACGAGGTTGCGAATGGAGATGGAAACTTGAAAAGCTAGAGATGCAGGCATGCGAGGTTCAGCTTGCTCTAAGTCTAAAGCCATCATGTTAGAGTCGTTAGGATCTATGGCACCGATGGAAGATAACAACAACATTCTCTGTGCAGGACAATGTTTTAAGATTTCTAGAGCGGATATAGCGGAGGGAGACTGAGCTAAATCCTCTACATTGTTATAGTTGGAAGCTGCACGAGCGTTTGGGTTATTGTTAATCCATCACAAAGGGAAACGAGGTGCTTTGGGACCCCTGTCCATGGGCATATTGGGTATGTGAATTGGTTGATCAGTTGGGAGAGTACTTGATGATGGGTCGGTAGGTGTGGCCTCAAGGGCGGATCCGTATTGATTTCGATGGGTTTGAAGATTGACATCATTTTATGACATCATAAGAAAATGGTGAGTGTTGGACTCTGCATGTTGGTAATCGGCGGCTGCATAGGTAATTTGCTGCTGTGGTGCAGCGGATCCTTGAGGGGGATCATTTGGACGAGTGTTTACCGTGCCCTGGTTTGGTAAGGGATTTTGCAATATTGTGGGTGGTGGTTGGGGAGGGGGTGCTTACTGTGCAGCATGTCCTTGTCATTGGGTGTCGTCGATCTAAAGTTGACGCTTTCGATCTAAATGGGGACAATTATGTGTGTAATGGCCGTAGACTCCACATATGGAACATGGATGGTTTGTTCTCAAGTTATTATTTTTATCCTGTTTCGGTGGACGATCAGGGTTTTGGTTGGATGGAGTAGCGTTATTATTGTTTGGAGGATTAGGTGGTGGTGCACCTTGGTTGTGTTGTTGGTTGTTTCCGCGGTTACGCCCTATTCCATGATTTTTTTGACCTCCTTGGCTACGCTAGTTTTTTTGGTTTTGAGGTTGGTTTTGTTTTGCGTACACATGCCCTTGGGTAGTGGGTGGGTTTTGAGGTTGTGGGGGCTCTGGAGTAGGTTGTGGTGGGTAGTAAGCAAGAGGGTTATGAGGTGGACCTGTTGCTTGTTGTGGTTGTGGGAAACCTTGAGTTGCTGGAAGTGTTGGAGCAAGAGGTGCTTCCTGTTGAGGGTAATAAGCCACTTGGGCTTGTGGCTGAACCAGAATCTGGTGGGCCTGTTTGTTATAGTATGGAGGTGGTGCATAAGATGATGGTGCTTTCCCATAACACTGTGGTGGACATAAGGGTCCATGAGTGTGGTGGGTGTGTACTACTGGAGCGTACAAAGTTGTAGCTCCAGAATGAGAAGTAGCCCTAGAAAAGTCTAGAGCATTATTTGTACTCATCATGGTAAAAGGTTTGTTTTGCACCATAACTTGGCCAATAATACCATCGGTGGCATGGGATGCCCCCAGCGCGTCATGGCGGGATGGATCACTGCGTGGGGCATCAGGTAAAATAGTGTATAGATATCCTGAATGGGCATATATGAGGTCGAACTGCTAATATTTTAAGATGGCTTCTTATTCCGACTGGGGTCATTCCGAAGCTACATCTTTGGCTATGAGGGGGAGGAGTGATTTGAGGAACCAGTCCAAAAAGATTCGGTCGTCAAGTTTTATTTTGCAGAGGTTACAGCGCTTACACCACTCATGGATATGATCAGTGATGTGTGTAGCAGTGTTCTGTCTACAATACAAAAGTATTTCCACTCCTGCATCATAGTGTACAGGTAGTTGAAAGAACTGAAGGAACGTTGATGCGAGGGATGTAAAAGTGGGATGGGTCCCATGTGGTTGCTCAATGTACCATTTGGCTGCAGAACCAGTGAAAGTTCTTTGTAAAAGTATCAGTCTGATGGAATCATCTACTATGGATTTAGAGGAACACCATAGGTGAAACGACATGATATGGTTTTGGGGGTCTTCCCCATCTTTTCCTTCAAATGTTGGGATATCTGAGGGAAGATTTGTGGGAATGGGGGGCCACGCAGGGTCGTGTCTGATAGGGTCATTGGTTAACCTTGCTAGGTCTAGTAAGTTCAGACTAGCCATGTATGGCAGACTGGAAAATGGGTGTGGCATGGTCAGTGGGGTATAGTTTCTAATGGTAGCATTATGGATTGGTCCAGTTCCCCCTAGGGGTATGCTAGATGTGAAAGGAATGTGTCCCCCAGTCAATGTGGTATGGGAGGGGCCTACACTCCCAAGTGCAACATGGGTTGTAGATGGGTTAGGAATGGTTTCAGTAATCACTGGTATCTGGGTAGTGGTGATGAGGGGGGGGGGGTGACGCCCATGTTGGGCATACCTAAAATAGGTGGTGTTCCTGTGTTGGGCATGCCTAGAGTGGGTGTGGCCCCCATGTTAGGCATGCCTAAGGGGGTTGTGGCTACCATGGTTCGCACAGTAGTAGTGGGGTTTGTTGATGTAGCCCCAATAACACTGGTGAAAAGGGGGTCATATTGTGATCCAGCCATGGGGTTGGTTGGTGATGTCTCGGTAGGGTGTTTGGATTCAGCCTCAGAATTAGATGTAAAATGAGGCACGTCAGAATCGGATGATTGGGTTCTATGCCGATGACGTGTGGAGTCAAGGGACAATGCTCTACGTCTATGACGTCTAGAGTCAAGTGTACCAAACTGAGGGGGTTCACCCTGAAAACGGTGGGATCGTCTTAAGTTCTCAATGGTGAGAAATGTCTAGAAATGCCAATGGATGGTGGTGAGATAAAAAACTCAATACCCTAATGCCATGATGTGTGTAGAAGGGGAGTGAAAAAATAATGGCTCTAAGGCCAACAACCAACCTCAAAAGTGCTTATTATAACAGCTATGCTATAATAAGTGGAGGAATCAAGAAAAGTGGTCAGAATACCAAAAATAAAACGGTTCCCAGAAAAAAGTGGTGCTTACTAGACCAACAGGGGTAGCAGAGCATTCAAACGCCTAACTAAAAGTGGTATTATGACTCAACTAAACATATCCTCTGCAAGGTGATGAAATCCAAGTCAAACAATATGGGTAGTGGAATCAAAGGCTAGATATCCCCCTATCGGGAGGGACACCTAAGATACCCCATTCATGACACATTCGGTTGGGTGAATCTGCAGTTTGGTTCTATCACTACTGTACTCCCATACGGGTGGTACACCGAGAACTGTGAAAGGTATCCTTCCGTTATTGAATGGATAGCGGTATTCCACTCAGGCTTTCGGAACCAGTCTGGCTACTTCAACCCTCCTAAGGGAGAGGCCTTCCCAGTAAATTGGTGTATAACCGTGTCAACAAATAATAAGGGATTTTTGGGACCCTAAAAGTCAAAACACGATGCCTCAAATGTAAATAATTGAGGGGTTTAATTGGAACACCTATCCCCCCAATCCTATCTAGCTATAAGATTATTTAAGTGTTCCCCAAGTGGGGTTAAAGTGTTTGTTGAGTTTAGGTAGATTTTAAGGCGCAGTTAATTATAAATGTGGTAGATTGGGTGCAAGTGTGATTATTTAACTGAAAATGAATTTGCCTCGCTTGGGTGATTGATTACAAATTAAAAACAAGACGATTCCAATTTGCAAAAAATAAAAGGTTTTTTTTAAAATGTAAATGCTTTAACAAAAATACTTCAAAAATTATGGATTTTCGAAATAATTTTTAAAGGAAAGCAAATATTGTAAAAAATTGTAACAAATAAATTGATTTCTAAGTCCTTGCTTGGGCAAAACTATTGAGCAAATCAGAAAAATGGTTCGAAAATTTGCAAAGAGATGAAATCTATGACCTAAACAAAGTGCTAAAAACCTTTCTTTCACTTGTTGAAAATTTTTAAAAAGATTTTAATTTGAGCATATGTAATAGAAAAAAGATTCACTATTGCTGCAATAAAACAGAAAAAATAATGTTGGAAAATATGCTAAATGGGAAAAAAATGCAGCAAATTTTTTTCTAAAAATTGGTCCCAGCAAAAAATAACAGCATCGCGGGTTTTAGGGAAAAAGTCGCGATGTGAAGCACGGAAAAAGGCCATGAAGCCGTGATGTGCAGCGCGAAAAAAGGCTGCGAAGCCACAGCGTGCAGCCTAGAAAAAGGCCGTGAAGCCGCGGCGCGCCGCGCGGAAAAAGTCTGCGAGGTCGCGATGAGTCGCGCGACTGTCGGGCGAAAAACCGCGAAGCGAAAACGGAAAAAAGGTCGCCGGAAATGAAACCGAAAAGTGAAATTTCGGTTTGTTAAAGGCTAGAGAAAGGGCCAACAACTAGGGAAGCAATGAATATGTTGTCTAGTATGGCAGACCTACTAATTGGAATAGTAAAAACAAGTAAAAAACAAAGATCTAAAGCAAAAATTTAAAGCTCGAAACCCAACGGAGTCGCAAAAAAATGTTACTTTTTTTTTCAACCAAGCATGTGCAAGAGATGCACCTATTAACAAAGTAATAGCAGTTTCAATGAAAAGAAAATAACAATTATAAATTTAATCTAACATTAACATAAACATGTGCCAATAAACAAGAACAAGATTAGATCTATTGAAGAACAAGAGAAAAAATTATAGATTTTTTGTATTACCTTAAAGGTGAGGATGTTTGGTGTTGAGCAGCTCCAAGGTTGAGGTGCTCCAATATCCAATGGTCTCTTCTCCAAGATGATGAAATGGGGATTCTTCAAACTCTCAATGGGAGGCAATGGATCTCAAAAGGAATTTGGCAGCATAAGCATAGGATGAAATGTGGATGGAAAGTGAGGAGCCCCTACCACCTTTTTATAGTTTTTGGTGATGGGGAATACCATTGTGGTTTTGAGAAAACCAATGGTATTAACCAACATGGTTTAGGTCTCTTTTTCCCTCTTTTTCCTTTTTTGAATATTTTTTATATTTTTATTCCCTTTTAATATTTTATGGGAATTTCAGACCCTTTTTTAGTGTTTTTTGAGGAAAAATATATATTTTGAGGGGAAAAAAGGTGTATTGTGGTATTTTGGTGACCTTTTGATGGTTTTAGAGGCTCAAATGGTGGAAAAGTGGACAAATGGGTCATGTGAATAAGGGAATGAGCTAGTGAGCACTTTTTGGGTGTTAACATTTATAGGAGTACAATATACATATATGAAATACATTCCGAAGTTACATATACATCAACACTCCTTCTTAACTAGGAAGGTATTTCTCGTCACAGGTCTTCTAGCACAAGTCTTCTTCTCTGGATCATCATCACTGGATAATCGTCATCGAGTCATCTTCATCGTCACTGCTGCTGCTATCTCAATCAATCTCTGAATCTACTCATCATAGGAAGTTCTACAGAGCCAATCCTTTTTCATACTAGATGTAGGCCCACCACCTACAGGTCTTCATCATCAATGGCCATATTGTGGATCCCAAGACTGATTACGTGCGTCAACAAAACCTAGCACAGACTATAGGTTCTTTTACATGTTGAACTTCACAAAACCTACTTAGAGCATCCCAGGATGTTACGAGCAAGCCGCTCTACCTATCTGGATCTCGATAGAGCATCTGAGGCTATTATGAGCACACCGCTCTACCTATCTGGATTTTAAAGGATCTTTTCTATGTGAACTTTTGCAAAACCTACTCAGAGCATCCTAGGATGTTACGAGCAAACTTCTCTACCTGTCTGGATCTCGATAGAGCATCCCAGTATGTTACGAGCACACCGCTCTACCTGTCTGGATTTTAAAGGATCTTTTCTATGAGAAACTGTATCAAAACCTACTCAAAGCATCCCAGGATGTTACGATCACACCGCTCTACCTGTCTGGATCTCGATAGAGCAACCCAGGATGTTACGAGCACACCGCTCTAACTGTCTGGATCTCTATAGAGCAACCCAGGCTGTTACGAGCACACCACTGTACCTATCTAGTTTTTAAAGGGTCTTTTCTATGCTACCTACACAACCTGTCCATGGCCATAGAGTATCAGAACGATACTTACCATACATCATCTTGATGTACATCATCTGGAGCAACATCCTGAAGCTCGTCATCTGTGATCATCCTGATCATATAATGCATCTGCCTGATGCATACATAGTATCTTCTTGATACATATCATCATACATGATCTACCTGATCATACAATGTATCTACCTGATACACATACAAATACATGATCCACTTGATCATACCTGATATGTATCAACACACATGATCCACCTGATCATACAATGTATCCACCTGATACATATATAGATACATATACACGATCCAACTGATCATATCCAGCATCAACATGATGCATACATACATAAATGATCAAACTGATCATATCCAGCATCAACATGATGCACACATACATAAATGATCCAACTGATCATATCGAACATCAACATGATGCATACAAATACATAAATGATCCAACTAATCATATCTAGCATCAACATGGTGCATACAAATATAGAGCCGTAACTGGAGCATCGCCATGATGCTCATCATCCAACACTTACATCCACAGCCATGTGAAGTATCCTCCTTCCAACATGCTTGGAATGGCTTCAGTAAATGTGTCCATCACTTCCTCCTCGAAGTGTCGTCGATCTGAAGAACGCCAAGCCTCTCTTTGAAGTACTCGAACTTCACTCTAGCTAGTGGCTTCATGAGCACATCTGCAATCTGCTCATACATCGCAATATATAGGAGCTTCACTGCTCCTCTCTGCACCATATCCCTGATATAGTGATATTTTATCTCAATGTGCTTCGACCTATCATGGAACACCAGGTTCTCAGACAGCTTCACACAACTCTGGTTATCACAAAAGATACCAGTAGTCTCCAGCGGGAGATCAAATAACTCTGACAGTAGATTCTGAATCCATACTACCTCACAACTAGCCGAACAGGCTACAACATACTCTACCTCGGCTGTACTCAGTGCTACGCAGGACTGCTTCCTGCTAAACCAAGAGATCATACCTCATCCCATACTGAAGCAGCACCCATAAGTGCTCTTCCTATCTGTAGCACTTCCTGTCCAATCTGAATCAACATAATGCTGCAGGTTAAACTTTTGATTCGCATCATACTTGAGCCCATAATCAACTGTACCCTTCAAGTACCTCAGAATATGCTTTACAGCAACCAGGTGAACACTCCTCGGATCCATCAGGAACATCAAGGACCCAATCATCTGACGATACATAGTGATATCAACCGGCTCAGATGAAGCATCACACAGAAGCTTCAGGTTTGATGCCAAAGGTGTGGCCATGGTTTTGCAGTCCATCATCCCGAACCTTTTCAGGATCTCTACTGCATACTTCCTTTGTCCAAGTAAGATTCCATCTGCACTCTGCCACACGTCCATACCTAGAAAATAGTGCATCATCCACAAGTTCTTCATCTTGAACTCGGCAGCAAGCTTCCGCTGCATGTCGAAAATCAATCCATCTTCACCTGTAATAAACATATCATCCATATACAAAAGTAGTATCATTGGATTTCCTTCCTCAACCTTGTAGTAAAGGTTGGAATCCGCTTTACTCTTAGTAAGGCCCAAACAGGATAGAAAGTTGTCTATCCTACCATACCAAGTTCTGCACATATATGACTCCCTGTCATGTGTCTCAAAACAAAGTGGTTGCTCCAAATACACTTCTTCTTCAACTACACCATTCAAGAAAGTTGTCTTGAAATCCATATGGTGTATATTCCCTTTCATCACTGCAGCTAGAGCAAGTACGGATCTAATGGAAGTGTATCTGGATACAGGAGCAAAAGTCTCTATGCTACCACCTGCAGCATGCTTGATCTTGTATATCCTCTTGGAAGTCACTACAGACTCTCCTTCGGGTCTTGGGACTACATCCCAAACATCTTCATGATCGACTAGTACTCCTCGATCATGGCATTCTTCCCAGATCCTAGAAACTTCAATATCTTCAATATTTTCAATAGATAACTTTGTTGCTGAACAAATGTTTTAGTCCTTCTTTTGTAGGTGATGATATACGATCTTTCCTACACAAGAAGTTAAATTGCATGATTAGAAAACATCTCATAGTTTTCAGAACAAATTCTTACACATAAAGAAATATGTCATACAGTCATGCAATTATCTTAGCCAATGCTTCAATACAACATTTATCCATATCCTGTAACTTTCTAGATGCTTTCCAATCTCTACGAGAACATTGTTAAGAGTGTGCACAACTCCCAACATGTCAGCAAAGAGGTTTCATTCCAGATAAGTAGCAATGGAATGTTGTACAGTTCCATAGGCCACTTACCCATGTATATTAGTAGTATATTGTTTATCAATGCAACTATTCTAATATGCATAATACACAACCTAATTCTAGGAAAATGAGTATATACATTATTGAACAGTATTATTTAAACAATAAAATATACAAGGAATGATAATTCAAATACTTATCTTTGTTTTATTTGTTGGGTTGACTCCCTCTCAGTCTTTGCTTCTTTTCTGCAACTCCATTCTAATGTGAGAAGTGGTCAACTCCGTCTGAATATCTGCATCATTGCAGAAACTACTGAAGTGTGCTCCTTTTTTATCTTTGCTTCCTTGCAGGAACAACTGGAGTGTGCTCCCTCTTGATCTTTGCTTCCTTGCAGGAACAACTAAAGTGTGCTCCCTCTTGATCTTTGCTTCCTGGATTACCTGTCCTTGAACTTATATCCATCCTTAATCACTATGCATGCTTATTAGTATCATCATTGTGTTATCCTCGAGGTCTCATACATAATCACACATTCAATAGTATAATCTTAATACTATCGAAACACAATAATCTTAAACATGTATAGTCATGATCATTTCAAACACAGATAATAAACATTAGTATTCAAGATTTCAGGGAAGTCTTCTTTTACTCATGCATATTCTTATTTGATCATAGGACTCTTCTGGTTAGTTAAATCATCAATCAAGATAAGAGACATAAATGCATCAACCCTTGATTACTTACATTTCTAACTTTATGAATAAACATAACCAATCATACCAAGTACACTTATATAAGGGATCCTAACACAAGGTAGGATTCTAACTTGATATAGGAAAAACATACCTGGATTGGTATGTTAGCTAGTTATGTCTAACATACCCACATGATGTCTTCTTGTTTTCTTCAATGACTTGTGCTAGTAACCTGCATATCTCATAGGTTAACCATTATAGAACCAAGTTATACATACCTCGCAAATAGATATTCTAAGTGATTCATGACAATGGATGAATCTTTGTCCTCATGTCATTATGATCATGATTTGTCTTTCTTGGTGTACCTTTCATGTTAGTGGACAACATAAACCTCATACAACACCATAATGCATTAGTACAATCATAAGTGTCAACACCCTAATCAATGAATATCTTCTATAATGCATTCATAATTTTATTAAGGTGATACGACAAGTCTAAATTTAATCAAGATTGTACTAACTGTAATAACATGAAGACAAACATACCATAAACTTAATCATGAAAAAATCTCGAAACATACTTGGATGAGTCATACCTGTCGAGATTGCTTGTAATCTTCTTATGTAAGGCCTTAGCCTCATCTCCCTCTGAAACAGGAACTTCTTCACTTATGCAGATGGCCAATCCATTCTCTTCTAGGATTAACCAAATCCACTTGATTTGCAGGAACTAGATCTGGAGCTGGATTAGGGTTTGTCAGAGAAACCCTAAAATTTCAAACTTTGAATTTCAAACTTTTGAAAGGATAGAAATATGCGCCTTGATGAGTTGATCAAGCTGGTATAATCATAATTTGAAAACTACAAAGTTTCACCCCTTAAATTTGCCTTTGAAACTTCTGGATTCACTAGACATGATCCCGAACTAGGGTTTGATAAAGCCCACCCTTCTGCCCAATCAAAATGTTCGATCCAAAGCTCTAAGCTTCTATTTTTCTGAGGAGCTTCTAGCCGTGGTCACATATTTCAAAAATTTCCATTTTTTTGCAGAAGCCCTAATTTTCCACTTTTCCGATCAAAGTCACGAAATAGGGTCTGATCAAGCCTGACCTTCTGCCCAACCAAAAGTTTTGATCTTGGACTCTTAATTTCGATTTTTATGAGTAGCATTCAGCCGTAGTCTCCAATTACAAAAATTCCAACTTTCTCCGAAACCCTAAATTTCGGAAACCATGAATGAAGGTGCTAAAAAATAATTCCGTTTTGACAGAAATATCTACCTGATTGTTTATGGTGTAACTATGAACTTTTCGATCCATAGGGTCTGAAACGTTTTCTTGCAATAGTCTGACCTGTCATCTTTCCAACCCAACAGGTCTGACCTCAAAGGGATTCTCTGAGAGAGAGTTATGCCAAGTGTCGCAACATGACATGTTTATGGGATAAACCAGGAGAGAAAAATTGTATGGAGTTCCACGTGTCACTCGTTCAGTTTCGGCCTCTGCAAAAGTTACCTGAGAAATTACAGTCCGTGCGCTACCTGTCACATTTGATGAAATTTAATTTGGAGCTTCCTAGCCCAAGTTATGGCCTTTTTTCCAAGGTCACATGTTTATGACTGAGATCTGGAAGAGGCAGAAACCCTATATTGTATAGATCATAAATCACAAAGTACAACGAATTAGAGGTTTTCCTTTGGATAAAAGGTACATGGGGATCTTAGATTCACCCTGTACGATTTTTAGACCTTGAAACCTCGCCGAAATTTATTTATAGAGAAAGTGCTATGATGACTGGTTTTTACTATATCAAGCCCTAGCATCGTAAGTGCAACAAGGGTCATACATGCCATACCATGCCTTCTTTCAAGCTAGCTCTGATACCATGTTAATTTTTTAGAATTTACTTCAATCTTATCTAGGATCTTAACTGAGAGAAAAACATGTACAACATATATACAGCATATCAATCATGAACACAATAATGCAAGCACACAAGAGACATAGAGTTTACCTGGGGAAAACCATAAAGGTGAAAAAATCCAATAACTTCCTCAGAGATAGATAGAGCAATGATACAACCCAAGCATAAGAGATATACATCTCCTAGCAGCAGATTCTCCTCCTCCACAAGTGCGCCACTCTCCCGAGAGTGTGAGAGAGAATAAAATGATAAAATAGAGTGCCTCCCGCACTCTATTTATACTTGACTTGACTTTCCTAATAACCTTTACTAGGTCGGCCTTAACTTAACCACATTACATAATGCTGACTAGGCCGACACCCAATAGGGTGGTATAATAACTCTTTGACCCACATGGCCGACCCCGAATAGGGTGGTCTAATAACCCTTCAACCCACATGACTTATACAGGGCCGACCCCAACAAGGTGGTCTAATAACCCATCAAGTATAAGTTATGACACTTACAATATAAATGACGACACTTTCGTATAGAGGACTAATAACATCTCTATAAGAATACAAACACTTTCGTATAGAGGAATAATACCATCTCTAAAGGACTACAATATACATATATGAAATACATTCTGAAGTTACATATACATCAACAATCATAATCTGCAATACACATGATGCAATTACGAGATGATCAATCCCTCTCACTTTAGGACATAAGTCTAAGGATGATACAATCCTGATTCACTTATAGGATGATCAATCCCTATCAATTTAAGACACCATATCATATCTAGGGATGATGCAATCCCAACCACAGTGCCAGTCCTTTTTCATACTGGATGTGACCTAGATCAAATATAGGATTTACAACCACAAAGCCAGTCCTTTTTCATACTGGATGTGACCTAGATCAAATCTAGGATTTATAACCACAGAGCCAGTCCTTTTTCATTTTGGATGTGACCTAGATCAAATCTATGATTTACAACCATAGAACTAGTCCTTTTTCGTACTAGATGTGACCTAGATCAAATATAGGATTTACAACCACAGAGCCAATCCTTTTTCATATTGGATGTGACCTAGATCAAATCTAGGATTTACCACCACATAGTCAGTCCTTTTTCATACTGGCTGTGACCTAGATCAAATCTAGGATTTGCTGATGTATTTGTAACTTCGGAAGATATTCTTCTATGTATTACATTTGTACTTTATTATATATCCAACAGAGATGTATTATTCCTCTGATTGGAAGTGTCGTCAATTGTATTTGCAAGTGTCGCAAGCTACATTGTAAGTGTCATAATTTGTATTGATGGGTTATTAGACCACTAGTGTGGGGTTGGCCCTAGTTAGGTCATGTGGTTGGGTTATTAGACTTGAGTAGCAAGTCGGCCCCAGTGAATTATTGGCAGGTCAAGTCAGTGTATAAATAGAGAGGTTGTGTCTCTCATTTGATTCATTCACTCACTACTCAAGCTCGCATTAGATAAGTGAGAAAGTGGCACACATGTGGAGGAGGAGGAGCATCTGCTAGAGACATCTTATTGGCTTTGATCTTTGTGATCTTGTATTGGGGCTTATTCTATCTCTGAGGAAGTTGCAGGATTTTTCACCTTCTTGGTTTTCCCCTGTGAAACTCTGTCTCTTGTGTGATTTCTATTGTGTCTGTTAGCACTTAGATTTTATTCCGGTTGTAAGAAAATAAGACCTAAGGTAACCTATTTCAAACCAAGGTTTAGGTAGAAAAACTAGCCATTTTCTCCACCAGAAAGGGCTCTCTCTTGATATATATGTGAAGGCTAAAATATACAAAGGTTCTCTTAAAATTTCTCAAAAAATATTTTCTGGTCGAAAAGGTAAACAAGAAACATTGGGCATGGAGTCGAAGCTTTCAAATGTATAATAAACCAGTAAGATATTTTCACCATACAAATTTACACAGAGGCAAGATAGTAATCATATTACAGTCAATTTGATTTTTCAGGTGACATAGAAAGAAGTAAAGACATTCCATCAACAATAGGCATCTATCCAGGATGAATCTATTGTCAACTTTGGAGAATATAATGGATATTTAAATGCAAATAAAATGAGGCATAACCAGTATGAATCTCAAGTTATTTCAAGCGCTCATTTAAATATGGAAGAAAAACACTATGGGAGATATAACGAAGAAAGTAAACATGCACATATAAAGATAAGGAGAATAACAGACTGTAAGACTGATTAACTCATGAATCTCTGATATCAAAAGATAGGTACCATCACTGTACTGCTTTTATTTCTTCAAAAATAAACTTCAAAACATACTTGTTTCTCAAAAATTTTCCAACCCTTTCAACAATGACCTCCATTGTTTTTATACAAAATTTTTAGAAGAAGATCCACATAACTGCTTCTTCTAATCAATAATTAAAAATGTTTAACTAAAAGATAACTGTCTTCGAGCAACCCATAACTGTCTTTCAAATAATATTACAAATTTAAAATAAAATGTCTTTTGCCACTTGGCAAAACTTTTTGAATATCATCCTTTCACCACATGGCAAGAGTTTCAAGTGCCTTTAAGTATGAACAGAATATCTGGTCTTTCCATACTTCTCCACATAATTCCACTGGTCAACCGTGGGTAAGTCATAATTGGTCATTTCCTTCACCAAGACTCGCATCTCAATATGACCTGCATAAGAAACAGGAAGAAGGTTTGCACAAGTTGAAATTAGCATATTTAAAATTTCAAATTCCCCTGACATTTTCTCCATTAAAATTTTTCCTGTGAGCATATGATCTAGCTGCTGGAAATTTCTGTGATCCATCCTGATATCAAACAGTAATCTTTTATATTCATTTGGAGGAATTAATTCATTCTTTTCGTTCCAGAAAGCTGGGAATCCCTTATTCACTAACTTTTCAAATTGCTTTTTGAACTTGATTACTTCTTCCCTTATTTCTCCTGCTTTAGCCTCGACATTCTCGACATGTGAGTATTTTCCCAAGATCCTTCTGGCCCAAGTGATGACAGAAATTCTGTTCGTTATACTCATGGCTGTCAGGTCTGCCTCAGATAGACTGTTTAAAAATGTTATTGCTCTCTGGACTATTTCTTTCGGCTTTCTATTTAGGCTCTCCCTGACTGCTCGGCAACTTTCGAAGGCATCTTTGGCTACCTTTTCTTTAACTCTTATATAATCCAGATATGGCCTAAGTTTTTCAACCTCTTTAATGATCTGGTCCCACACCATATGTTTACATCCCTGCATAGCAGCTTGCCGTGTTGCATGAGCTGCTAATCCTTTATTATTATTGCTCAATTCCTGTTTTTTTGCCTGCAAAGTTTTTATTTCTTTCTCTTTTACTTCATTTTCTTCTTTCAATTTCTGTACTTCTATCTTTAACAATTTGATTTCATTATCTTTTAGACTTATTTGTGACATTGCCTGTAAAATTCCATCTACACCGGTCTTATCCTCTTCTGAGCCTGTCTGTACTTGCTGCTGACTATTCTCTGCTAATTGTTTTCTTGCTGTTGCCAACTGTTCTTCTAAAATGAACCTTTCTTTTTCTAAACAATCCTTTTCGTCAGAAAGCTTTAACATTTTAGCAGTGACATCATTGACTTCGTTAGATAGTTCTTCTTTCTCTTTTTCTAATACTGTCAATTCTGCACCTTGAATAAGTACAATGTCTGGGATTTTTAATTTTCGTCTTAACGTTAAGATTGTATCTTCCTTTTCCTTGAGCAGTTTTGTGGCTGCATCTCCATCTTTATTAGTCAAATCCATTTGCAATTTCTTAATTTGCTGTTGTCGAGACTTATTCTCTGCCTTTTCCTGTCTCAACTGATTATTTAATTTGTCTACTGAATTCTTCAGTTTGTCTGCTCTCAATGTGGCCCCCAAATAGTCTGAGTATATGACCTCTCCAGTTTGTCTATGTAACAAAATTTTATCAGGGGCATTTACTTTTGACAAGTCTACCTTCATCTCTGAGATCTTGTTTTTTGTCACAACTGAAAATTTCAAAGAATTTTCTTTGATGTTTCTGCTGGTAAATAAG
This sequence comes from Larix kaempferi, assembly GCA_027924585.1. Classification (NCBI taxonomy): domain Eukaryota; kingdom Viridiplantae; phylum Streptophyta; class Pinopsida; order Pinales; family Pinaceae; genus Larix; species Larix kaempferi. The sequence goes on from BSBM01000114.1 coordinate 10,677,196, forward strand.
CTCACTTCATTATTTGATATATTCCTGACCTTCGGAAACAATTGACTTGTTTGCTTTGCGGATTCCTGTTTATTTTTACTATGTTCATCAAATACGTCCATGATATTCCTGGGTCTATTTACATCACCCCCTACAGGGGTTTCTTCAATTTTGTATTCCTTCACTGTAACCTCTGGTATTTCATCTTCTGTCGCTTTTGCTTCTTCTGAAATTGTTGTCAATTCTTGTGACTCATCGGTTTTCAATCTTTTTCCTTTTTTCGTCTCTTCATCATCAATGATCATAATGTCTTGTATAGGTATTTTGGACCCCACTAATGCAGTATTTATTTCGCTTTCTGGCTCCGCCGTTGCTTCTTCCAATGATATTTCTTTGTCGGACGTGTCTGGAATAATTTCTTCTTTGTATTCGAGCCAGTTGGCTCTATCTGCCATCCCTTCAACCATTTGATGATTCAGAGCCTTGATACGATGTTCAATTCTTCGTTTAGATATGATATTTAATGGGTCATATTCCATAGCTGCATCTGTCTCAAAATTCATGTCTTTTAACAACTTCTCTCTATATATAGCAGCGTTCTTATTCTTTATTTTCAATGGACCTAATGTGAAAGGGTATTTAATGTCCGTTGCTTGTCTGTGAACTAAAAAATTGTTATCTTCTACAATCAACTTCTGTCTTAAGAATTCCAAGGCAAAAATCCTCAAAGTGAGGAATGCTGGTAACACATAGGGTTTATGTTTGAATCCATACAATCTGACTATTGTACTATCTTTCGATAAAAACCAATCCCCTGTAGCATATTTTGTATTCAATTGCATTGATACCTGCATTTCCGGCAGTACTCTAGGCAGATTTTTCCCGAAAATCATCCTAAAGATCGCTGAGAGCATGTAGTTGATAAAATTGAACATATTATTTTCCAGTAGAGTTGTGAAAACAATTTCTGGGAACTGTAATTCTTCCTGACTGGATACCATAACCATTCTCATTAAAAAGGCCTGAAACCTGAAATGTTGGTGGGTGGAAAAATTGACCATCTGGTCATGAATCCTTTCTGCTATGAATGCTTCAAAATTAAGTCGGGGAATTTGAATTTCGTCAATCCCCGACTGGACTATACTTATTCTGTATAATAGACTCAATTGAAACTCAGTTATATACAAATCCGTATCTAACCCTAAAACTACGACCAACAGTGTCAAGACCAACTGAGTATTTTCATTAAAAAGATTGATATCTAAAGGGTAAGGGAGTTCCGAAATGCTAGTCTCTGGTTTGAGACACGTCAACAAAAACATTTCCCTATCACTCTGAGAAGCATGATGAAAATTTTCAATAATTGAGACCTCAGAAAAAACCTCAGGGTCCAGGGTTTGAGGCAAATCTACTTCCAGGGCTCTAATCAATTCGGCTGGCTTGATTTTGCAAATGGCTCTGGTTTTCTGGCTGTTTAAAACGACTCTTTCTTCCCGGGAATAATTTTCGGCACACCAGGAGACGAATTTTGGGAAAACAGGAAATTGGTCTGGGCAAAAAGCTATCAGAGACGACTGGTGAACCCTATGGGGGTCTATACCCTCTTTTAATAACTCAGACAACCTAATTTTTACATCAGAGACCGGAAACCTAATTAGGGTATCGTAAACATCTTCATCTCTGTCTTCTAGGGCATCTTTTGACCTAAAAACGTCTATATCTTGCACAGTCTCCATTTAAACGCTTCTTTTAAACAAAATTCCGTTTAAAAAGTGTGACAGGTCACCATACCCTACCTGTAAGTGCTCGCTTTTCGCCTTCTGTCGCAATCGCCAGCTTCCACCAGTCTTCGGAGCTCTCCAGGATAACGACACATGCAAAATGCCGTTATGTGGAGCCCTTTCTTTTTATATAAGCCTTTTTAAATTAACATCCTTGCACCTTTATGAACGCGGGTCATATCCAACCGTTGATCTTCGAGGCTTTGTTTTGGGCCGTCAGATCTCTTCTCCCTTTATTACACCGGTGGTATCCGCGATCGAAAAGGCTGTTTCCTTTCCCGGTTTGCTCCCCGCGCGGATACACCACCTGTTGACACCTGTTATGGCAGTTTATTCTCCGCGACCGCTTTTCCTTATATCCTGTGTGCATGTTCCTGGTCGCGGATGAAACGCTGGCCGTTGATTTTATTTAGGTATGTATCAGCCCTCTGATCCTTACAAAGTATAATGCCACGTGCTTGACCCTACCAAACCATTTCCTATTCGCCACGTGTTTGGCCCCACCTTGCCACATAATGTATTCCTCCGTGTTTTCATAATGGGTGGTTCCGCCCGGCGCTATGGTGGTTTCCAATACCACTTTATCCATACGCGGATGAATGAACATCGGACACGTGCCCTGGTGGTATTATGTCCGCTACCACCCACCGCTGTTTGTTGACGATCACTTTGGCGACGCGGGGGTGATATTAGCCATAGATCTTGATCTATATAATCTCCGCCGGTGGAACTTGACCGGGTTTTAACCCTTACCTATATTTGCTAGCGGACTTTATAAATATGGTTTTTTATCCTATATTTTTATATAAAAACCTTCAATTCAACCCTTTTTGTGATGATTTTTTTTTTCTCTTAGGACCTTTTAGCAAAAACTTTTAGGTTTCCTCAGACCTGGTGTCAACAACTGGCTCCAACTGGGGATGCTATCCTCCCTGCGAGGTAGCAAAGAACATCGTAGACCAAGTGCCTGATCCATTGGGCCGCATTCAAACCTCCTTTTTTTTTTTTTTTTTGAAATATTTACACTGTACAGGAACTTTCTTTCACTTCTATCTGTTAGGACAAATAATGTTTGAGGTGTCTCCCATTTACTGGCCCTCCAGGATAAAATTCTCCAATGCAATTTTTTAAGATAAATGCATTTTCTCCTTGGCATCCTGCAACAATATATGGACCTTTCCATAAATGCTCAAACTTTCCATGGTGCTCTTCTTTTCTGGAATCCCACTTCAAAACCAAATCATTTATTTGAAAATCCCTTTCCTTAACTTTTCTGTCAAAAGTTTTTTTCATTTTTTCTTGATGCATTTGAGTCTTGTTATATGCTTTTTCTCTGACTTCATGCAACTCTATCATTTGATTTATTCTTCTTTGCATATGATTTGGTTCTTCATCAACTTCTTGTAATAATTTCATGACTGGCAATCCTAAAGAAATAGGGAAAACTACTTCTGTACCATATACCAACTGAAAAGGGGAAGTGCCAATTGCTCTTTTTGTACTGATTATGTCTGCCCATAGAGCATATTTCAGTTTAGTGTGCCAAGCCCTCTTATTATCCTCTAGCAACTTCTTTAGGATTCTTACTAAACTCTTATTTGAAGATTCGGCTAATCCATTTCCTTGTGGATAATAAGCCGTTGAGTGATTCAGATGTATGTGGTATTTGTGACAGAAATTTATCATCTTTTTTGACTTGAACGCTGGGGCATTATCTGTCACTATCCTTTTAGGACAACCAAACCTGGACAAAATATTTTCTTCCAAAAAGTTCATAATCACCGTCTCTGTAGCATTTCTGGTCGGGATGGCCTCAATCCATTTTGTGAAGTAGTCAGTAGCAGTCAAAATCCACTTGTGTTGTCCTGAAGAATTCGGGTTAATTTCACCAATAAAATCTAACCCCCACTGTTGGAAAGGTGCTTCGACTGAAATGGGTTTCAATGGAAATGGAAATAATTCTCTTTTTCCATCGAAAATTTGACATTCATGACATTTTGTTATTTCTTTATACACATCGGAGTACATGCTGGGCCAGTAAAAACCAGCTCTAAGAATTTTGTTTACTGTAGCCTTCCATGAATGATGTCCTCCACACATACCTTTATGAAATTCCACCATAATGTGCTGTGCCTCATTCTCTAAAAGACAATTTAACAATATACCTCCTGGATCTTTCCAAAACAAATTCCCATCCAATATGCAAAACTTTGCTGCTTTCAGTTTTACTGACCTTGCCCTAGTTTTTTCCATGTCCGCAGGTGCTTGGAGATTCTGTAAGACATATACGATATCTGAGTACCAGGGAGATAAAGAGAAATCTTCAATTATCGGTGACTTTGGAACATTTTCGGTCGAAGTTTCAGCTAGAAAATTTATACTGAGGGAATCCCAATTTGTTTCTGTCATCATTTTAGCTAAACCTTGACCTTTTATCAATTTGGTGGGTTTAATGTCCAAGTCATATTCTAGCAATACTGCTATCCATTTTGCTCTTTTCCCTTCAGGATCTGGTTGCGTAAGAATGTCCTTTACTGCTGTTGATGGAACATGTTCTATTGTATGAGAATTCAAAATATATATCCTGAAATCTTTCAATGCTTTCACTAAAGCATAAGCTTGTTTTTCCATGATGTTGTATTTTAATTCTGCATCTCTCAGAATCTTACTAAAAAATGCAATACGCTGTTCTATACCTTCTTGATTCTTCTGCAACAATACCCCAGCCACTGTGTGTTCAGATGCATAAGTAAACATAATGAAATCCCTTGTATAATCTGGACTAATTAACACCGGTGCTTCAGTCAACGCTTTTTTAATGTTGTCAAAGGATTTTCTTGCTTCTTCATTCCATTTAATTTCTCTATCTTTTCTCAACATTTCAGTTATATTTCTCAAAATTTCAGCAAAACTGGGAATGAACCTCCTCAACCAATTTACCCTTCCTATGAATGACTGAATCTCTTTCTTACTCCTAGGGATTCCTACCTTTTGTATTGCAGATACTCTCTCCGGATCGATCTTAATGCCTTCTTTGGATATGATGTGTCCTAATAACCTTCCCTCTTCCATGCAAAAATGCGATTTCTTTGGATTTAATGAAATCCCAAACCTTCTACATTTTATGAAGACTCTTTCCAGATGCTTCCAGTGATCAGCAGCGTTCTTTGAATAAACAATGATATCATCCATGTATACCACCATAATTTTGTCTCTTTCATCTGCAAATGCAATATCCATAGCTCTCTGAAATGTTGCGCCTGCATTCATTAGACCAAATGGCATTTTGGCGTACATAAACGTTCCCCAAGGAGTAGTAAAATCAGTTTTTTCTTGATCTTCTAGATGAACTTTGATTTGATTATAACCCGAAAAACCATCTAACATGGAAATTCTTTCGGCCCCCACAACTTGCTGTAAAACCTGGTCCATTTTAGGGAGTGGATAATTATCTTTCAAAGAAGCTTTGTTCAAGTTTCTAAAATCCACACACAGCCTTATTTCTCCATTCTTTTTTCTTACGGGTACTAAATTTGCTAACCACTTGGAAAACCTCAGAGACACAATTATCTTAGCATCAAACAACTTCCTCACCTCTTTTTCTATTACTGGCAGTAGCTTGGGATTTATTCTTCTTAATTTCTGCTTAAAAGGCTTTTCATCTGGTTTGATTGGAATTGTGTGTTGTATAACAGAAATATCATATTCCTTCAAATCCTCATAGCTCCAAGCAAAAACATCTGAAAACCTTTTCATTACTTCCACACTTTTATCTTCTTCTTTTCTTGGTAATTTCTTTGAAAGTTTTACCAATTTGGGATCTTTTTCAGAACCTAAATTATAATCTTTTACATCTTCAAGTTTTGGTTCAATCTTTGGATTCTTTACCACATCATTTTTATCAAATAGCTTTTCTAAAGGAATTAAACCTCTAGGGATAACATTATTCTTCAGTTGAATAATATCCTTACCTCCGATCTTTTGCTTGAATTTTTCGGTTTCCTCCGGAGAATCTACTTCATCTGGCCCCAACTCATCACCTTCTGCGTCAATAGACCTGTAATTGAACTCATCTGTCATTTCCAAAAAGCGTTTGATCTGTTGGTCATCTTCAAAGACCTGCCAATGTTTGACATTGTCTGGAATAGATGGTCTATGTATGACTTCGATATTATATTCCTTTTTAGAAAAGATGGGAGTTTTGAACGCAGCTCCTGCCGTGGCCAAAGAATCTGCTACAGTGTTGCTAATTCAAGGAATTGAGATAACATCATGTTCATCGAAAATATTTTCCAGTAAATCCCACACTTCATTCCTATAGGACCTCATTTTAGGGTGTTTGGTCTGATAAATAGCTTTTACCTGATTTATAACCAATTCAGAATCTCCAAATACCTCAATTTTTTTGCTTTCAAATCCTTCAACACATTCAATCCCAGAATTAAAGCCTCATATTCCGCAACATTGTTGGTACATTCAAAATTCAATTGGTAAGAAAACATTAGAAATTCTCTGTCAGGTGTAATTATCCATACTCCTACTCCAGCTCCTTCTCTGCTTCTAGCCCCATCAAAGTGCATCGTCCAAGTACCTTCTCTTCTGATCTTTTCTCTTAACAATCTTTCCTTCTAATTTTCTTTAGGTTCAATTAAATCAATCTTTTCTTTAGATTCAACATCATTGTACAAAATGCAAGAACCCAAATTGGTGTCTAATGCATATATGGCATGTTTCTCAGGTTCTTTTAGATCACTTACCAAATAAGCAGCTCTCTTTTCAGTATATAATCTTCTGTGTACCCCCAACACCGGAATAGTAGCGAAAGACATATCCATTTGTAGAGTTCCTTTTAACTTTGAGGCCCATGACCTGGACAATAACATACCAAACTTTGCAGGAATATCAGCAACCACCACATCCATAAGAATACCTTTGGCTGGTATTTTACTGAGATTGACTATCAAATCTTTTATCAACCCTAAACATTTAACTTTCCTTGAATCGAAAGAAAATAAGTCATCATATGGTCTTGTGATTTCCAATCCCAAAGATTCTACTACAAGTTTGGGCATCAAATTATGAGAAGCTCCAGAATCCAACATACAGTTATGCACCACTTTATCATGAATATCCAAATTCACATAGAAGGGAGAAACTTCTTCCAAACTATTGTCTTCCATTCTTGATCCTAAACAGATATTAGGATTATCATCATCTAATTCCAAAGTGTCTATTTCCACCCGATTTTCTACCTGCATCATCTTGAAAATTTGTTCCTTGTATTCCTTGTTCTTCAGTATTTCATTAAAGGGTACTGAAATCTTGACTTTTGACATTTCATTCTGTATGTTGAAAGAAACCAAATTTTTATCACTTTCCTTCATTGGATCTTTCTTGCTATCTGGAATTACCTTGGGCACATCTTCATTTTCTTTTCTTTTAGTTTGTGGTTCAGACTAACTAGTAGAAGTTTTATCAGCATTTCTTTTTGACTTGCCTATTGGTTCTTTCCCTTTGTCAATTACAACATCTCGGTTCCTCAGATTTATTTTTCTTTGAAGGTCGTTTATGGCATTTTGATAACCAATTTGGTATTGATCACTTCCTACCTCCAAACTACAACATTCCCCTTCTGCCATGAACATATCATGCTCCTGTTTAGTCAAATACACTTCTGGATCAGAACTGCCACAGTGGTGAATATCTCCTTCAGGTATTTCGGCTTCAGCTTCTCCAGCAATATAATTTTCAGGAAAAGGAGGTCGGATTTGATCTTCTTCTGCATTCCTTGGGTTTCGCTGTTCTCTCGGCCTTACAGCTGGAACAAAAGGCCTCCTACAATTTGGGTTTCTGACTTGAGGTTCTGCTTGTTCTTTATTTGGAGCTTTGTTATCCACTACTAATCTTTCTAGCAACTTTTCCATAGTTTTCATCATTGCTTCGAATTTTACATCTGTAGAGGAAGAAGAAGAAGAAGCTGCATTTTGATTATCTTCTCTAATTTTCTTTCTATCCATATCTCTATGTCTCATTTTTCCAGAAGCCATCATATTAGCCTCAACTTCTACTGCATCTTTCATCATTATTGCCAAAGTAGTAGATCTTCTTTCTCTTAATGTGCATGAAAAATCACCTTCAAAAGCATCAGCATAATGTAACTTGGCTGCTCCTACTGGAGGTTTTATATCTGTAGGGATTGAATTGTAGACTTTCATAAATCTGGCAGAGAACTCCTGAACTGACTCAAAACCTCCCTTTTTCAGATTGTTATACTGGGTCAATACCTGTGAAGGATTTTTCTGATCTTCCCACCTTTCGATAAAAAGGGTTGTAAAGGCATCATAATTTGCAATAGATCCAGCAGCTAAATCTCTAAACCATTTTTTCACTTCACCCCTCAAGCTTTGAGCAAACAACCTCATTTTAGCATCATCATAATCCACTTCTTCTAAATCAATAAAATCACTGAAATTATCAACATGTTGCTGTGCGGTATAATTTCCCTCATTATCAAAAGTAAAGATTCTCTGTGCATAATTTTGGGGCAAATCATGTAAAACTACTGGCAAAACCAAAGGAGCAAATCTGGCTGCCATGGGTGGTGGATTATAAGGTGCAACAACCGTCGCCTATTGTCTATTACCCCGTACAGGTATTCTTTGGGCTTTGGATATTTTAGGTTCTTTCCTCTCAGATCTTTGTAAATTTTCCCAAACAAATTTTAAAGAATAGTCCCACAAACTTTGTGGATCAACTTTTCTTTCTTTCAAATCAGAATCTGACTTAGTTCTAAGCAAAATCTTTTCACTTGAACCAATATTTTCTTCCTCAAACAGATGTTCTTGTAAAGAAGGGAATATATTCGAAAACTGAGAAATACCTTCTTTCGTCTTGCCTTTGACTTTCTCCGTCTTGAGGAGCTTTTCTGGATTGTCCACGCCTAAAAAGAACTGCGAACCGGGATTCCTTTTTGTAGCCACAATGTCTTTCTCAAATTACTCTCAAAACTTCTGAAAACTGTCACAAGTGAAGTCGCCAGGGCAATATCTACAACCAACTTGTTTCAAACTTCCTTGCCCAAGAAATTTGAGCTTTCTTTGTCGTTTCTCCCAGGGAAAATTTCACTTTCGTTCCCCGGCAACGGCGCCAAAATGTTAGCACTTAGATTTTATTACGGTTGTAAGAAAATAAGACCTAAGGTAACCTATTTCAAACCAAGCTTTAGGTAGAAAAACTAGCCATTTTCTCCACCAGAGAGGGCTCTCTCTTGATATATATGTGAAGGCTAAAATATACAAAGGTTCTCTTAAAATTTCTCAAAAAATATTTTCTGGTCGAAAAGGTAAACAAGAAACATTGGGCATGGAGTTGAAGCTTTCAAATGTATAATAAACCAGTAAGATATTTTCACCATACAAATTTACACAGAGGCAAGATAGTAATCATATTACAGTCAATTTGATTTTTCAGGTGACATAGAAAGAAGTAAAGACATTCCATCAACAACAGGCATCTATCCAGGATGAATCTATTGTCAACTTTGGAGAATATAATGGATATTTAAATGCAAATAAAATGAGGCATAACCAGTATGAATCTCAAGTTATTTCAAGCGCTCATTTAAATATGGAAGAAAAACACTATGGGAGATATAACGAAGAAAGTAAACATGCACATATAAAGATAAGGAGAATAACAGACTGTAAGACTGATTAACTCATGAATCTCTGATATCAAAAGATAGGTACCATCACTGTACTGCTTTTATTTCTTCAAAAATAAACTTCAAAACATACTTGTTTCTCAAAAAATTTCCAACCCTTTCAACAATGACCTCCATTGTTTTTATACAAAATTTTTAGAAGAAGATCCACATAACTGCTTCTTCTAATCAATAATTAAAAATGTTTAACTAAAAGATAACTGTCTTCGAGCAACCCATAACTGTCTTTCAAATAATATTACAAATTTAAAATAAAATGTCTTTTGCCACTTGGCAAAACTTTTTGAATATCATCCTTTCGCCACATGGCAAGAGTTTCAAGTGCCTTTAAGTATGAACAGAATATCTGGTCTTTCCGTACTTCTCCACATAATTCCACTGGTCAACCGTGGGTAAGTCATAATTGGTCATTTCCTTCACCAAGACTCGCATCTCAATATGACCTGCATAAGAAACAGGAAGAAGGTTTGCACAAGTTGAAATTAGCATATTTAAAATTTCAAATTCCCCTGACATTTTCTCCATTAAAATTTTTCCTGTGAGCATATGATCTAGCTGCTGGAAATTTCTGTGATCCATCCTGATATCAAACAGTAATCTTTTATATTCATTTGGAGGAATTAATTCATTCTTTTCGTTCCAGAAAGCTGGGAATCCCTTATTCACTAACTTTTCAAATTGCTTTTTGAACTTGATTACTTCTTCCCTTATTTCTCCTGCTTTAGCCTCGACATTCTCGACATGTGAGTATTTTCCCAAGATCCTTCTGGCCCAAGTGATGACAAAAATTCTGTTCGTTATACTCATGGCTGTCAGGTCTGCCTCAGATAGACTGTTTAAAAATGTTATTGCTCTCTGGGCTATTTCTTTCGGCTTTCTATTTAGGCTCTCCCTGACTGCTCGGCAACTTTCGAAGGCATCTTTGGCTACCTTTTCTTTAACTCTTATATAATCCAGATATGGCCTAAGTTTTTCAACCTCTTTAATGATCTGGTCCCACACCATATGTTTACATCCCTGCATAGCAGCTTTCCCTGTTGCATGAGCTGCTAATCCTTTATTATTATTGCTCAATTCCTGATTTTTTGCCTGCAAAGTTTTTATTTCTTTCTCTTTTACTTCATTTTCTTCTTTCAATTTCTGTACTTCTGTCTTTAACAATTTGATTTCATTATCTTTTAGACTTATTTGTGACATTTCCTATAAAATTCTATCTACACCGGTCTTATCCTCTTCTGAGCCTGTCTGTACTTGCTGCTGACTATTCTCTGCTAATTGTTTTCTTGCTGTTGCCAACTGTTCTTCTAAAATGAACCTTTCTTTTTCCCAACAATCCTTTTCGTCAGAAAGCTTTAACATTTTAGCAGTGACATCATTGACTTCGTTAGATAGTTCTTCTTTCTCTTTTTCTAATACTGTCAATTCTGCACCTTGAATAAGTACAGTGTCTGGGATTTTTAATTTTCGTCTTAACGTTAAGATTGTATCTTCCTTTTCCTTGAGCAGTTTTGTGGCTGCATCTCCATCTTTATTAGTCAAATCCATTTGCAATTTATTAAATTGCTGTTGTCGAGACTTATTCTCTGCCTTTTCCTGTCTCAACTGATTATTTAATTTGTCTACTGAATTCTTCAGTTTGTCTGCTCTCAATGTGGCCCCCAAATAGTCTGAGTATATGACCTCTCCAGTTTGTCTATGTAACAAAATTTTATCAGGGGCATTTACTTTTGACAAGTCTATCTTCATCTCTGAGATCTTGTTTTTTGTCACAACTGAAAATTTCAAAGAATTTTCTTTGATGTTTCTGCTGGTAAATCAGCTCACTTCATTATTTGATATATTCCTGACCTTCGGAAACAATTGACTTGTTTGCTTCGTGGATTCCTGTTTATTTTTACTATGTTCATCAAATACATCCATGATATTCCTGGGTCTATTTACATCACCCCCTACAGGGGTTTCTTCAATGTTGTATTCCTTCACTGTAACCTCTGGTATTTCATCTTGTGTCGCTTTTGCTTCTTCTGAAATTGTTGTCAATTCTTGTGACTCATCGGTTTTCAATCTTTTTCCTTTTTCCATCTCTTCATCATCAATGACATAATGTCCTGTATAGGTCTTTTGGACCCCACTAATGCAGTATTTATTTCGCTTTCTGGCTCCGCCGTTGCTTCTTCCAATGATATTTCTTTGTCGGACGTGTCTGGAATAATTTCTTCTTTGTATTCGAGCCAGTTGGCTCTGTCTGCCATCCCTTCAACCATTTGATGATTCAGAGCCTTGATACGATGTTCAATTCTTCTTTTAGATATGATATTTAATGGGTCATATTCCATAGCTGCATCTGTCTCAAAATTCATGTCTTTTAACAACTTCTCTATATATACAGCAGCGTTCTTATTCTTTATTGTGAACGGACCTAATGTGAAAGGGTATTTAATGTCTGTTGCTTGTCTGTGAACTAAAAAATTGTTATCTTCTACAATCAACTTCTGTCTTAAGAATTCCAAGGCAAAAATCCTCAAAGTGAGGAATGCTGGTAACACATAGGGTTTATGTTTGAATCCATACAATCTGACTACTGTACTATCTTTCGATAAAAACCAATCCCCTGTAGCATATTCTGTATTCAATTGCATTGATACCTGCATTTCCGGCAGTACTCTAGGCAGATTTTTCCCGAAAATCATCCTAAAGATCGCTGAGAGCATGTAGTTGATAAAATTGAACATATTATTTTCCAGTAGAGTTGTGAAAACAATTTCTGGGAACTGTAATTCTTCCTGACTGGATACCATAACCATTCTCATTAAAAAGGCCTGAAACCTGAAATGTCTGTGGGTGGAAAAATTGACCATCTGGTCATGAATCCTTTCTGCTATGAATGCTTCAAAATTAAGTCGGGGAATTTGACTTTCATCAATCCCCGACTAGACTATACTTATTCTGTACAATAGACTCAATTGAAACTCATTTATATACAAATCCGTATCTAACCCTAAAACTACGGCCAACAGTGTCAAGACCAACTGAGTATTTTCATTAAAAAGATTGATATCTAAAGGGTAAGGGAGTTCCGAAATGCTAGTCGCTGGTTTGAGACACGTCGACAAAAACATTTCCCTATCACTCTGAGAAGCATGATGAAAATTTTCAATAATTGAGACCTCAGAAAAAACCTCAGGGTCCAGGGTTTGGGGCAAATCTACTTCCAGGGCTCTAATCAATTCGGCTGGCTTGATTTTGCAAATGGCTCTGGTTTTCTGGCTGTTTAAAATGACTCTTTCTTCCCGGGAATAATTTTCAGCACACCAGGAGACGAATTCTGGGAAAACAGGAAATTGGTCTGGGCAAAAAGCTATCAGAGACGATTGGTGAACCCTATGGGGGTCTATACCCTCTTTTAATAACTCAGACAACCTAATTTTTACATCAGAGACCGGAAACCTAATTAGGGTATCGTAAACATCTTCATCTCTGTCTTCTAGGGCATCTTTTGACCTAAAAACGTCTATATCTTGCACAGTCTCCATTTAAACGCTTCTTTTAAACAAAATTCCGTTTAAAAAGTGTGATAGGTCACCAGACCCTACCTGTAAGTGCTCGCTTTTCGCCTTCTGTCGCAATCGCCAGCTTCCACCAGTCTTCGGAGCTCTCTAGGATAACGACACATGCAAAATGCCGTTATGTGGAGCCCTTTCTTTTTATATAAGCCTTTTTAAATTAACATCCTTGCACCTTTATGAACGCGGGTCATATCCAACCGTTGATCTTCGAGGCTTTGTTTTGGGCCGTCAGATCTCGTCTCCCTTTATTCCACCGGTGGTATCCGCGATCGAAAAGGCTGTTTCCTTTCCCGGTTTGCTCCCCGCGCGGATACACCACCTGTTGACACCTGTTATGGCGGTTTATTCTCTGCGACCGCTTTTCCTTATATCCCGTGTGCATGTTCCTGGTCGCGGATGAAACGCTGGCCGTTGATTTTATTTAGTTATGTATCAGCCCTCCGATCCTTACAAAGTATAATGCCACGTGCTTTACCCTGCCAAACCATTTCGTATTCGCCACGTGTTTGGCCCCACCTTGCCACATAATGTATTCCTCCGTGTTTTCATAATGGGTGGTTCCGCTCGGCGCTATGGTGGTTTCCAATACCACTTTATCCATACGCGGATGAATGAACATCGGACACGTGCCCTGGTGGTATTATGTCCGCTACCACCCACCGCTGTTTGTTGATGATCACTTTGGCGACGCGGGGGGTGATATTAGCCGTAGATCTTGATCTATATAATCTCCGCCGGTGGAACTTGACCGGGTTTTAACCCTTACCTATATTTGCTAGCGGACTTTATAAATATGGGTTTTTATCCTATATTTTTATATAAAAACCTTCAATTCAACCCTTTTTGTGATGATTTTTTTTTTCTCTTAGGACCTTTTAGCAAAAAATTTTAGGTTTCCTCAAACCTGGTGTCAACAGTGTCTATGATTGATATGTTGTAGATATGTTGTACATGGTATTCTCTTAGAGATCCTAATGATAATGGAATGAAATGATCAAAAAATTAACATGGTATTAGAGCTGGCCTAAGAAGAAGGCACTGTGCAGCTGCAGAAGCCAGGGATTTGGGTTTCTCTCTAGGGATCATCAAAGGGAGGAGGATATATTGACTCTGCTTGGAAGGGCGCATCTTTCTATCGAGACAGAATTCAATTCCGAGCATTTTCAGTTTTTGACCTAAAAATTAGGGTTTTGGAGAAAGTTGAAATTTTTGAAATCTGAATTCATGGTTGGATGCTCCTCAAGAAAATCGAAATTTAGATACCAAGATCGAATTTTTTGGTTGGGTGAAGCTCTAGGAAAATCAAACCCTAGTTCGAGATTTTGATCAGGAAAGGTGGAAAATTAGGGTTCCTGCAAAAGTTGAAATTTCTGAAATCTGAGACCACGGCTGGAAGCTCCTCTGAAAAATCAAAGTTTAGAGCTTTGGATCGAACCTTTTGGTTGGGTGAAGCTACGGGAAAATCAAACCCTGGTTTGGGGTCCTGTTTAATGAATCCGGAAATCTCAAAAGCAATTTTGAGGGGTGAAAATTTGCAAACTTCAAATTCTAAGTATACTAGCTTGACCAGCTCAGCAAGGCACATCTTTCTATCCTTTCAGAAGTTTGAAATTCAAATTTTGAATTTTTAGGGTTTCTCTCACAAACCCTAATCCAGCTCCAGATCCAATTTTCAGCAAATCAAGTGGTAAGACCTAAAACTTTCTATTTCCATTTGAAGTACTCTTTAAGATGTCTCACCACACCAAGCTTGAGGATAAGATTGATGGAGCTGATAAATTTCGAGCATGGAAGTATATGATTGAGTTACTCCTAGAAGAGAATGATTTGGACACCTGAATAAAGGAAGAGGTTCCAGTTCTAGAGGGAGATGAGGCTAAGGCCTTACAAAAGAAGAACTTGATCAAGGATAAGAGAATCATTGCTAATTCTACAAAAGACCATCTCATACCCCATGTGTCTTCCCTAAAGATACCTAAGGAGATGTTTGACTCCTTGACCAAGTTGTTTGAAGGAAAGAACATAAATCGGAAGATGACTCTGCGGAACAAATTGAAAGGGGTAAAATATTTAGAATGGAGAGACCATTCAATCCTACTTTTCTAAGGTCTCTTAAATCAAGGAACAACTTGAAGTTTTGGATGAAGTAGTGGAGAATGGAGAAATTGTAATGACCACTTTGAATGACCTACCTAGGTCATGGGACTCCTTCATCCAAGGAATATGTGCAACCTGGAAACTGATGTCTTTCAGTAGACCATGAGAGGAATGTTCAGAAGAAGAAGCTAGGCTAGTGGCCCGAGAAGAAAAGATGAAGATCAAGCTCTCATAGTACATACCAAGAAGAGTAAGAGGGAGCCATCTCATAACAAGGGATCTTCACACCATCATCATCATAGAGATAAGAAAGATATGAGATGCTTTACATGTAATAAGAAGGGACACTTTTCCTCAGATTGTCCTAAGAACAAAAATAACAACAACAACAACAATCTGATAGGTATGTTTTGAAATCTGTTAAGTTTATGATATGTTTGTCTTCATGTTATTGATTTTAGTAACAATCTTGATTAATTTTAGACTTGTCTTATCACCCTAGTAAAAGTATGAATGCATGATAGAAGGCATTCATTGATTAGGGTTATGACACTTATGATTGTACTAATGCACTGTTGTGTTGTATGAGGATAATGTTATCCACTAATATGAAAGTTACAAAACAAGTTCTAGATCAAGACCATGGTGACATGAAGACAAAGACTCATCCATAGTCATGGATCACATAGAAGCTCTAATTATGAGGTATGTATAATTTTGGTTCTACAATGGTTAACTTATGAGCTATGCAGGTCATTGAAGAGAACAAGAAGACATTGCTAGACATAACCAACAAATATGATAACCAGGTATGTTTTCCTACATAAAGTTAGAATCCTACCTTATGGTAGGATCTCTTATATAAGTATACCTTTGTATGATTGATGATTGTTCATGAAGTTATAAGTTTAAGTAATCAAGGGTTTATGCATATTATATTTCTTACTTTGATTGATGATATGACTAACCAGAAGAGTTCTATGGTCAAATAAGAATATGCATGAGTAAACTAATTTTTCCCTGAAACCTTGAATACCAATACTTATTATTTGTGTTTGAAATGATCATGACTATACAGGTCTAAGATTATTTTGTTTTGATAGTATTGATATTATACTAATGAATGTATGATTATGTAAGAGATCTTGAGGATGGTACTATCATGACACTAGTGCACACTTAAGCATGCATAGTGGTCTAGGATGAATATAAGTTCAAGGACAGGTAATCCAGGAAACAAAGTTCAAGAGGGACCACACTCCAGTAGTTCCTGCAAGGAAGCAAAGATTGAGAGGGAGCCCACCCTACAACCAAACAAAGATAAGTATTTGAATTTTCTTTCTTCTATATATGATTACTTAAATGATGTTGTCCAGTCATGTACATACTTATGTTCATATATTTAGGATATGTATTATGCATATTAGAAAAGTTGCATTAATGAACAAGATACTACTAATATGCAAGTAACGGGTAAGTGGCCTATGGTACTATACAACATTCCATTGCTACTTATCTATAATGAAACCTCTTTGCTAACATGTTGGGAGTTGTACACACTCTTAACAAATGTTCTGGTAGAGATGGAAGGCATCTAGAAAGTTATCGTGTGAATACAGGATGTGGATAAATGTTGTATTGAAGTATTGGCTAAGATAATTGCATGACTGTATGACATATGTCTTTAAGCATAAGAATGTGTTTTTTGAAAAACAATGAGAAGTTTCTAATCATGCATTTGAACTTGACTTGTAGGAAAGATCGTGTACAATCACCTACAAAAGAAGGACTACAACATTTGTTCCAGCAACGAAGTTCAAACTATCTATTGAAGATATTGAAGAATCTGAAGTTCCCAGGATATGGGATATAGTAAAGGATGTCATGGTCGAGGAATACCAGTCTATCATGAAGAATGATGTTTGGAATGTGGTCCCAAGACTAGAATGGAAGTCTATTGTGACTCCCAAGTGGATCTATAAGGTCAAGCATGCTGGAGATGGAAGCATAGAGAAATACAAGGCGAGGTTTGTAGCTCATGGCTTCTCCCAGAAAGAAGGAATAGACTATGAAGAGACTTTTGCTCCTGTATCCAGATACACTTCCATCAGATCAGTACTTGCTCTGGTTGCAGTGATGAAATAGAAGATACACCATATGGATTTTAAGACAACGTTCTTGAATAGTGTAGTCGAAGAGGAAGTGTATGTGGAGCAGCCACTCGGTTTTGAGACACATGAAAGGGATTCATATGTGTGCAGGTTGAAGAAAGCCTTGTATGGACTGAAGCAAGCTCCTAGGACTTTGTATGGTAGGATAGATAGCTTTCTATCCAGATTGGGCTTTTCCAAGAGTAAAGCGGATTCCAACCTTTACTACAAGATTGAGCAAGGAAATCTAGTGATACTACTATTGTATGTGGATGACCTGTTTGTTACATGTGAGCATAGATTGATTGTCGATAAAAAGAGGAAGCTTGGTGCCAAGTTTGAGATGTAGGACTTGGGCATGGAGGTGTGGCAGACTACAGATGGGATCTTCCTTGGACAAGGTAAATATGCAGTAGAGATCCTGAAGCGGTTCGGGATGATGGACTGCAAGGCCATGGCCACACCTATGGCATTGAACCTATAGATATTGTGTGATGCTTCATCTGATCTGGTTGATGTCATGGTGTATCGTCAGATGATTGGGTCCTTGATGTACTTGACGAACACGAGACCATACATTTTCTTTGCGGTGAACACATTGAGCCAGTTCCCGATGGATTCGAGAAGTGTTCACCTGGTTGTTGTAAATCATATTCTGAGGTACCTAAAGGGTACGGTTGATTATGGGCTGAAGTATGATGCGAATCAAAGGTTTAACCTGCAGGGTTATGTTGATTCAGATTGGGTAGGTAGTGCTGCAGATAGGAAGAGCACTTTGGGGTGCTGCTTCAGTATGGGATTGGGTGTGATCTCTTTGTTTAGCAAGAAACAATATAGCGTAGCACTGAGTATAGCCGAAGCAGAGTATATTGCTGCTTGTTCAGCTAGTTGTGAGGCAGTATAGCTTAGGAAGCTATTGTTTGAGTTATTTGATATCCCGTTGGATTCTACTGGTATCTTTTGTGACAACCAGAGTTGTGTGAAGCTGTCTGAGAACCTGGTGTTCTATGACAGGTCAAATCACATCGAGATCAAAAATCACTATATCAGGGATATGGTGCAGAGACGAGCAGTGTAGCTCCTATATGTTGGGACGGATGAGCAAGTTGCAGATGTGTTGACGAAACCACTAGCCAGAGTGAAGTTCGAGTACTTCAGAGAGAGGCTTGGTGTTATTCATATTGAAGATACTTCGAGGAAGAATTAATGGGAAACATTTGCAGGATCCATTTGAAGCATGGTGAAAGGAGGATCCTTCCCATGGCTGTGGATGTAAGTGATGTGTGATGAGCATCAGGATGATGCTCCAGTTACTACTATGTATATGCATCAGTTGGATGCTTTGTATGATCAGTTGGATCATGTATATGTATATGCATCAGTTGGATGTTTTTGTATGATCAGTTGGATCATGTATATGTATATGCATCAAGTGGATGCTTTGTATGATCAGTTGGATCATGTATGATGACATGCATTAGGACGATGTAGTGACGATGATCAGGATGATCATGTACATTAGGATGATGTATGGTGAGTATCAGGTTTATACTCTGTGGCCATGGACAGGTTGTGCAGATAAACATATAATAACGCCCTGGGATATCTGGAAAATGCTCTTTCGAGGTTTTGCTTGGGAGGACATATAATAGCACCTTGGGAGGTTTGCAGATACCCTTTAAAGGTTTTTCCTATGGAATATAATAGTGCCCTGGGATATCTGGCAAATTCTCTTTCGAGGTTTTGTCCTATGGAATATAATAGCACCATGGGAGATCCAATAGGTTGAGCAGTATGCTCATAATTAGTCCTAGGATGCTCTCTCAAGGTTTTTCCATGACCACATATAATACATCTTGGAGATATGGACAGGTTGTGTTAGTCACGTAAAAGGCCCCGGATGCTCTTTAGGGTTCTTGCTAGTCAAGACACTCTTTTAAGGTTTTGTGGTGGGGGTCACATGTAATACGCCCTAGAGATCTAGATAGGTTGTGCTAGTCACATAAAAGGCCTCGGATTCTCTTTAGAGTTCTTGCTAGTCAAGACACTCTTTTAAGGTTTTGTGATAGTCAACATGTAATAGTGCCCTGGGAGACCTTGTCGGTCGTGCTTAGGCATATAAAGGATCCTAGGATACTCTTTTGAGGTTTTGTTGACGCACATAATAAGTCTTGAGGATTCCATAGTATGGCCAGTGATGATGAAGACCTATAGGTGGTAGGCCTACATCCAGCATGAAAAAGGGGTGGCTTTGTAGAACTTCCTATGACGAGCATAATTCAGAGATAGCCCAGTGATCGAGATGTTGAGTATAGTAGCAGTGATGATGATGATGCTCCGTGATCCAGTGATGATGATCCAGCTCCAGAATTGAAGACTTGTGCCAATATGTATTGATGACCTATGTCGGAATAATACCTTCCTAGTTAAGAGGAAGTGTTGATGTATTTGTAACTTTGAAAGATATTCTTCTATGTATTACATTTGTACTTTATTTTATATCCAACATAGATGTATTATTCCTCTGATTGGAAGTGTCGTCATTTGTATTTGCAAGTGTTGCAAGTTACATTGTAAGTGTCGTCATTTGTATTGATGCATTATTATACCACCAGTGTGGGGTTGGCCCTAGTTAGGTCATGTGGTTGGGTTATTAGACTTGAGTAGCAAGTCGGCCCCAGTGAATTATTGGCAGGTCAAGTCAGTGTATAAATAGATAGGTTGTGTCTCTCATTTGATTCATTCACTCACTACTCAAGCTTGCATTAGCTAAGTGAGAAAGTGGCACACATGTGGAGGAGGAGGAGAATCTGATAGAGGCATCTTATTGGGTTTGATCTTTGTGATCTTGTATTGGGGCTTATTCTATCTCTAAGGAAGTTGCGGGGTTTTTCACCTTCTTGGTTTTCCCTGGTGAAACTTTGTGTCTCTTGTGTCTATGATTGATATGTTGTAGATATGATGTACATGTTATTCTCTTAGAAATCCTAATGATAATGGAATGAAATTATCGAAAAAATTAATAGGATTTACCAACATCTTTCTCAAAGACAGGAGTCTATGGATTCCTTTAGGACATGTGTTTAGGGATTATACAATCCATTCATCAACTTAGACCAAGTCTAGGGACCACTCATCGACCTCATTGTCGGTATCATTGACCACATTGTCAGTATCATCGACCTCATCATCGGAATAGGTATCCTCATCATCGATACAGGTGTCCTCATCATTGATACAAGTATCCTTATCATCGACGTCATCGTCGATCCAAATATCATCATTGACCATATCACCCCCCCTTTCGAGGAGGGTCCTTCTGAACTACACCAAGCTTGTCTCGAAAATACTCGAACTTTACTCGAGACAGAGGTTTGGTCAATACATCATCAACTTCTTCATCAATGCTCACATACTAGAGCTTTAAAGCTTCTTTCTGCACCATATCCCATATGTAGAAATATCGGATCTCTTTGTGCTTTGACTTATCATGGAACACTGGATTCTTCGTCATCTTGATACAACTCTGGTTGTCACACAGGATCACACTGGAGTCCATTTCTAAGTCAAATAGTCCTGATAACAACTTTTGAATCCATATGGATTCACAACTAATAGAGCAAGCTGCTATATATTTTGCTTCAGCTGTGCTGAGAGCCACATTGGACTGCTTCCTGCTAAACCATGAGATCATAGTATATCCCAGACAATAACATCCACTTGATGTTCTCTTTCTGTCTAAGACACTTCCAACCCAATGTGCATCTGTATATCCATACAATCTGAAGTCATGATCTCCAAGATAATATAGACCAAAGTCTATCGTACCTTTTACCTACCTCATTACATGATTTGTAGCTATCAGGTGAACACGTCTAGGCTCAACTAGATACTGACTCAGGGTGTTCACAACAAAGCATATATCAGGCCTGGTATTCGTCAGATACATCAATGACCCAATAATCTATCTGTACTAAGTTACATCTACTAATTCTGATGATTCATCAGCTAACAAATTCAAGTTGGAATCTATGGGAGTGGCCATGGCTTTACATTCCAACATATCAAATTTTTTCAAGATTTCTACAGCATACCTTCCCTGGTTTTGAAACATTCCTTCTGGGCCTTGCCATACTTCCATACCTAGGATGTAATGCATCAATCCAAGATCTTTCATCTCAAATTCTGCAGCTAGCTTCTTCTTTCTTTCCATGATCTGTTTCTCATTCCCTATCAGAAAGAGATCATCCACATACAGTAATAGTATGACAGGTTCATCATCCATAACCTTAAGATAAAGGTTAGGGTCAGCTTTACTTTTGGTAAATCCCAAGCTTGTCAAGAAGTTATCAATTCTCCCATACCAAGCTCTAGGAGCTTGTTTCAATCCATACAGAGCTTTCTTCAATTTGCACATGTGATTTCTTCTATCTTCAACCTCAAATCCTTGTGGTTGTTCTATGTACACTTCTTCCTCAATTACACCATTCAGGAAGGCTGTCTTCACATCCATCTGGTGTAAGCTCCACTTCATCATGGATGCAAGTGTCATGATGGTTCTAATGGAAGTGTACCTTGCAACTGGTGCAAATGTTTCTTCATAGTCAATTCCCTCTTTCTGAGAGAATCCTCTGGCCACAAACCTTGCCTTATAATTTTCAAAGCTACCATTAATAACATGCTTTATCTTGTATATCCAATTGGAGGATACCACATTATTGTCTTTTGGTTTGGGAACTACATCCCAAAAATCATTATTGATTGGTACTCCTCCATCATTGCTTCTACCCCATTCTTTCTTATGAATTGATTCTTCATAATTGGTAGGTTCTTGATCTACAAGATCACACATCAAAGCCACATAACTGGAAAATGGCTTTGGTTTCTTTCCTACTCTATTGGAGCCTTCTGGAGCTCCATATCTTTTTATTTCTTGTATAATTTATCCTTCCCATGCTATCTTTCTCTTCCGTGATATGTTCATAGGTGGGGGTTCTTGAGGTTCTATCATATCATGGTCTTCTGGTGTTTCCTCTTCAGGGGAGGGAAAAACTTCTGTATTGCTAGGAGGTATATCTTCATATATTTCTTCATACTGGCACTTTCTGGATCATTTGAGAGCAGCTTCTTCATCAAATGTCACATCTCCACTAATTCCCATGTGATGGAATCCTGGGATGTATATTTTTAATGCCTACTTCAGGTTTCTTTCCTATGAGAATTTATTCTAGATACTTGTATAGTTGAACCATTGTCACTTGTTCTATGGAACAAGTCTCGTCATTCTTCACGTGTAGGCGTTGTACAATACGTCCTACAAGTCAAATTCAATAGCAT
This sequence comes from Larix kaempferi, assembly GCA_027924585.1. Lineage (NCBI taxonomy): Eukaryota > Viridiplantae > Streptophyta > Pinopsida > Pinales > Pinaceae > Larix > Larix kaempferi. The sequence continues at coordinate 10,699,829 of BSBM01000114.1, forward strand.
GGTTAGAAACATCTCATGGTTTCCAAATATATGCATAAAAACATAAGTCATACTATCTTAGCCAATGCCACAATATCCATCCATATCCCATATTCATATGGTGACTTTCTAGATGCCTTCCATCTCTACCAGGAAATTATTAAGAGTGTGCACTACTCTCAATATGTCAGCAAAGAGGTTTCACTCTAGATAAGTAGCAATGGAATGGTGTATAGCACCATAGGCTACTTACCCATTACATGCCTGACACTGCAAACATCCTAATACACATCCTAAATAAATGTGTATACAATTGGATACTATCATTTAAACAATGTGATAGAAATGACAATTCAAATACTTTCTTTGTTTGTTTGGTAGGATCACTTGATATTCTTTCATCCTTTTCAAATGAATTCATGATCAACCTTCAAATCTGGTAATCCTGTTACTACTTTGCTCACATAGGGTACTGGTTTGTAGTTGATGTGAGCAAGCCTTCTATGCCATAGTTCACTTGGGCTAGTGGCTTTATGAACAAGGGATGCTTCTGAATGTCCCTTGATTTTATATAGCCCTCCTTCCTCTTCACCAATAACAACTGCATCCTCAATTGAATTTCCTTTGGACCACGAGTACTTGTACATCTATGAATGCAACCCTATAACCTTTATTATCTAATGCTGAGATAGAAAGTAAGTTCTTCTTCAAACCTAGTACATATAAGACTTCCTTCATCTTCATGGGGATTCCATAATCAAGCTTGTAGCTTGCTTCACCAATTCCCTTGATGGGATATTGATAGTCATCTCCTAATGATACCTTATGTGGAGAGGTCTTCTCTTCAAGTCTTGAAAGAGTTTTCTTTTTCCCTATCATGTGCTTTGAAGCACCACTATCATAAAACATATTCTTCAACTTCTTACTTTGCTTGTTTTCTTCGAGGTCCTTCTTCCTCTTCTTCTTCATCATCTTCCGCTATGTGTGCATGATGTCTTTCATGGTGGAAGCCCTTCTTCTTCTTTGAAGGACAATCTCTAGCAAAGTGTCCTATTTTGTGACAATTGTAACATTGGTATGAAGAGTGATTTCTTCCTGGATTGGTTCTTCTTTTCTTTTGAAACCTTTCTGGAGGTTGAGACTCCTTGTGGATTTCCTTCTTGAATTTGGGTTGAATCCTTCTTCTCTTGGTATGGGTGGCTAATGCTTGATTATCTTCTTTGAGTAAGGCTTCTCTATTGGCTACTCTAGCCTCTTCTTGAATGCAATCATCCCATACAATATCAAACTTCATGCTTTCTTTTCTGGCACACATGGTTTGGATGAATGAATCCCAAGGTCTAGAGAGACCATTGAGAGCAGAGATGACTAATTCATCTTCATGAAGGGTTTCTTCAATGGCTTCTAGTTGTTCCTTGAACTAGGAGACCCTTGTGAAGTAATCTTGAATAGATTCTCCTTGACTCATCTTAGTGCTCTTTAATTGAGCTTTCAAGTTCATCTTCATGTTGATGTTCCTCCCTTCATACATTCTGGCTAGGGAATCATACATTTCCTTCGGGGTATTCTTGGATGACACATGGGGAATCAAGTGGTCTTTGATAGAATCAATAATGATTCTCTTTGCCCTAATCAATTCCTTCTTGTGCTTCTCTTTATCTTCTTCTTCTGCAGGTTCTGCAACTTCATCTTTGATGTATTGGGCAAGCTCATTCTCTTCAAGAATGAGACCAATCCTATATTTCCATGCTCGAAAATTCTCTATTCCTTCTAGCTTGTCCTCAAGCTTAGTGCTTGGGGCCATCTTATGCAGGAGGTTACTAAAAATTGAAAATTCTTAAAATGAAAAATTGACCTTACCTAGAGATGTGCTTGACTGAGGCGAGCTGACTGGTACACTTGGTTTCTGAAGACTTCAATTTTTCACCCTTCAAACTTGACCTGCGAAATTTGGACCTGTTGTAGAATTCTGCTTCGTAGTTTTTTGCAATTTCTGGTCCAAAATTCAAACTAGGGTTCGACTTATCCTGGGGTTCTACCCAACCAAAAACTTAGATCTAAGGCTCAAAATTTGATTTTTGAGGAGTATCCAACCATGCAATCAGGTTCCAAAAATTCCAACTTTTGTAGAAACCCTAATTTTCACTGGAGGAAGAAAAGAGAGATTTTGCACCTTGTGAAAGATGTCCTATTCAGGCTAGCTCTAATACCATGTTAAGTTTAGCATAAAATTCACAACAAGAGCATAAGGATCACTGAAAGAAACACAATCACAAGATAGACACAAATTTATCTTGGGAAACCCTCATGGGGTACAAAACCCAACAAAGCTTCCTCAATATAGATGACCAACAAATACAAAGATGTAAACCCCAAGCAAGAGCTCCCTCTCCTCCTTCACAGATCTCTCTCACTACTATGCACACTTCACAAGTGAGTGAATGAGTGAGTATAAATGAGGATCACACCTCCTCTATTTATACTCTACTCCACTTGACTTTTAACCGTAACTGGGCTGACTTCTCCTAGGAGAGTCTAATAAACCCTAAACACCTAACTCAGGGCTAACCCCACTAGGGAAGTCTAATAACCTTAGTTACAACATCCCGACAGAGGAATAAGCATATCCAGATATATAATAATGTCCCGACGGAGGAATGAAACATCTTCGGATAATAAAGTACAAATAGACT
>BSBM01000114.1:10707500-10722500 GCA_027924585.1 Larix kaempferi
GATAAATTTTAGGGGCTAATATTAGCCCATGGGCTAAATGTTGATGTATTTGTAACTTCGGAATGTATTTCATATATGTATATTGTATTCCTATAGAAATGTTATTATTCCTCTATATGGAAGTGTTTGTATTCCTATAGAGATATTATTATTCCTCTATACGGAAGTGTCATCATTTATATTGTAAGTGTCGTAACTTATACTTGATGGGTTATTAGACCACCTTGTTGGGGTCAGCCTTGTATAAGCCATGTGGGTTAAAGGGTCATTAGACCACCCTATTGGGGGTCAGCCCTGTCAGCATTATGTTATGTGGTTAAGTTAAGGCCGACCTAGTAAAGGTTATTAAGCGATTCAAGTCAAGTATAAATAGAGTGCGGGAGGCACTCTATCTAATCATTTCACTTCTCACTCATGCACTCATTGGAGAGTGGCGCACTAGTGGAGGAGAAGAAGATATTGCTAGGAGTATATCTCTTATGCTTGGGTTCTATATCATGGCTCTATCTATCTCTGAGGAAGTTGCAGGGTTTTTCACCTTCTTGGTTTTCCCCGGTGAAACTCTGTGTCTCTTGTGTGCTTGCATTATTGTGTCCATGATTGATATGCTGTAGAGATGTTGTACATGTTGTTCTCTTAGTTAAGATCCTAAACCAGATTGAAGTAAATTCTGAAAAACTAACATGGTATCAGACCTAGCCTGAAAGAAGGCATGGTATGGCATTTATGACACTTGCGAAGCTAGGGCTTGATATAGCAAAAACCAATCATCGTAGCACTTTCACTATAAATTCATTTTGGAAATGTTTTAGGATCTTAAAATATTACAGGTCGAAGATAAGATCCCCAGGTACCTCATGTCCAAAGGAGAACATCTAATTTGTTGTACTTTCAAATTTATGATATGTACAATATAGGGTTTCTGCCTCTTCCAGATCTCAGTCATAAATAGGTGACCTAGGAAAAAAGCTCACAACTTGGGCTAGGAAGCTCCAAATGAAATTTCATAAAACATGATAGGTAGGGAATGAACTTTAATTCACAGGTACAATTTGCAGAGGCCAAAATTGAACCAGTGACATGTGGCACTCCGTACAAGTTCGCTCTCCTGTTTTATCCCATAAATAGGTCACGTTGCGACACTTGGAATAACTCTCTCTCAGAGAATCCATTTGAGGTTAGACCTATAGGGTTGGAAATTTAACAGGTCAAGCTACCATATGTAGAATTTTCAGACCCTGTAGATCTGAAATTTCGGAGTTACACCAGAAACAATCAGGTGCATATTTATGTCAAAATAGAATTGGATTTTGAGCACCTTCATTCCTGGCTCTAGGAATTTAGGGTTTCAGAGAATGTTGGAATTTCAGAATTGAGACCACGGCTGGATGCTCCTCATCAAAATCAAAATTTAGAGACCAAGATCGAATTTTTTGGTTGGGCAAAAGGTCGGGCTTGATCAAACCCTAGTTCGGGACTTTGATCGGAAAAGTGAAAAATAGGGCTTCTGCAAAAATGGGAATTTTTGAAATCTATGACCATAGATTGAAGTTCCTTGGAAAAATCGAATTTTAGAGCTTTGGATCAAACTATTTTGTTGGGTGAAGCTCCAGGAAACTCAAACCCTAATTCAGGGTCCTCCCTAGTGAATCCGAAAATCTAAAAGGCAATTTCGAGGGGTGAAACTTTGCAGTTTTCAAACTCTGAGTATACCAGCTGTACCAAATTAGAAAGGCGCATCTTTCTATCCTTTCGGAAGTTTGAAATTCAAAGTTTGAATTTTTAGGGTTTCTCTGACAAACCTTAATCCAGCTCTAGATCCAGTTTTTGCAATTCAAATGGATTGGGCTAATCCTAGAAGAGAATGGATTGGTCACCTGCATAAGTGAAGAAGTTCTTGTTTCAGAGGGAGATGAGGCTAAGGCATTACATAAGAATATTACAATCAATCTCGACAGGTATGACTTACAGGTATGTTTCAAAATATGTTCATGATTAAGTTTATGGTATCTTTGTCTTCATTAAGGTTAGTACAATCTTGATTAACTTTAGACTTGTCATATCACCTTAATAAAATTATGAATGCAGATATTCATTGATTAGGGTTTTGACACTTATGATTGTACTAATGCATTGTGGTGTTGTATGAGGTTGATGTTGTCCGCTAACATGAAAGGTACATCAAGAAAGACAAATCATGTTCTAGTTCAAGAACATATGACCATGGTGACATGAAGACAAAGATTCATCCATTTTCATGAAGCTCTACTTACGAGGTATGTATAATTTGGTTCTACAATGCTTAACCTATGAGATATGCAAGTTACTAGCACAAGTCATTGAAGAGAACAAGAAGACATTGCTAGACATAACTAGCAAATATGATAACTAGGTATGTTTTTCCTATATCAAGTTAGAATCCTACCTTGTGATAGGATCTCTTATATACGTATACTTATTATGATTGATAATGATTATTCATGAAGTTATAGGTTTGAGTAATCATGGGTTTAGGCTTATTATGCTTCTTACTTTGATTGTTGATATGATTAACCAAAAAATTCCTATGGTCAAATAGGAATATACATGAGTAAAAGAATTGTGATAAATTATCTGTGTATGAAATGATCTTGACCATACGTGTTTAAGATTACTTAGAATCATAATGTTTTTTATAGTATTAAGATTATACTAATGAATGTATGTATGAGACCTCGACAATAACACAATGATGATACTAGTAAGTATGCATAGTGATCGAGGATGGATATAAGTTCAAAGATAGGTAATCCAGGAAGCAAATATTGAGAGAGAGTCCACCCTAGAACCAAACAAAGATAAGTATTTGAATTGTCATTTCTTGCATACTTGTTTGTTTAAATAATATTGTTCAATGATGTATATGCTTATGTTCCTAGACTTAGGGTGCTTATTATGCATATTAGAATAATTGCATTAATAAACAGTATATTACTAATATGCATGTGATGGGTAAGTGGCCTATGGCATTGTACAACATTCCATTGCTACTTATCTAGAATGAAACCTCTTTGCTGACATGTTGGGAGTTGTACACACTCTTAACAATGTTCTGGTAGAGATTGGAAGGCATCTAGAAAGTTACGGGATATGGATAAATGTTGTATTGAAGCATTGGCTAAAATAATTGCATGAATGTATGACATATTTATTTATGTGTAAGAATTTGTTCTGAAAACTATGATATGTTTCTAATCATGCAACTTAAACTTGCTTTGTAGGAAAGATCGTATACCATCACCTACAAAAGAAGGACTACAACATTTGTTCGAGCAACAAAGCTATCTATTAAAGATATTGAAGTTTCCAGGATCTTGGATGAAGTAATGGAAGAATACCATGATCCATCAATCAGGAAGAAATATGTTTGAGATGTGGTCCCAAGACCAGAAGGGAAGTCTGTTGTGACTTCTAAAGATCAAGCATGCTACAGATGGAAGCATAGAGAAATACAAAGCAAGATTTGTAACTCGTGGCTTCTCCCAGAAAGAAGGGATTGATTATGAAGAGACTTTTTCTCCTATGGCCAGATACACTTCCATCAGATCAGTACTTGCTCTGGTTGCAGTGATGAAATGGAGGGTACACCAGATGGATGTCAAGACAACTTTCTTGAATGGTGTAGTCGAAGAGGAAGTGTATGTGGAGTAGCCACTCGGGTTTGGGAGACATGACCGAGGGTCACATGTGTGCAAACTAAAGAAAGCCTTGTATGGTTTGAAACAGGAACCCAGGACCTGGTATGGCAGGATAGATGGCTTCATATCTAGTTTGGGATTTACCAAGAGTAAAGTGGATTCCAACCTTTACTACAAGGTTGAGGAAGGCAATCCAGTGATATTACTATTATATGTGGATGAACTGTTTGTAACAGGTAAGGATAGATTGATTGCCGACACGAAGAGGAAACTTGTTGTTGAGTTCGAGATAAAGGACTTTGATATGTTGCACTACTTTCTAGGCATGAAGGTGTGGTAGAGTGCAGTTGAAATCTTCCTTGGACAAGGGAAGTATACAGTAGAGATCTTGAAGAGATTCAGGACGATGGACTGCAAGGACATGGCCACACCTATGGCATCAAACCCGAAGCTTCTGTGTGATGCTTCATCTGAGTCGGTTGATTCTATGATATATCGTCAGATTATTAGGCCCTTGATGTACCTGACGAATACGAGACCAGATATATGCTTTGCAGTGAACACCTTGAGCAAGTACTTGATAGATCCGAGTGGTGTTTTCTTGGTTGCTATAAAGCATATTCTGAGGTACCTGAAGGGTACAATTGATTATGGGCTCAAGTATGATGTGAATCAAAAGTTTAACCTGGAAGGTAATGTTGATTTAGATTGGGCAGGAAATGCTGCAGATAGGAAGAGCACTTATGGGTGTTGCTTCAGTATGGGATCAGGTTTGATCTCCTTGTTTAGTAGGAAGCATTCCTACATAGCACTGAGTATAGCTGAAGCAAAGTACGTTGCAGCTTGTTCGGCTAGTTGTGAGGCAGTATGGCTGAGGAAGCTACTATCTGATTTGTTTGATCTCCAGTTATGTGCTACTTGTATATATTGCGACAACTAGAGTTGTTTGAAGTTGTCAGAGAACCCAGTGTTTCATGACAAGTCAAAGTACATTGAGATAAAGTATCACTATATCAGGGATATGGTGCAGAGAGGAGCAGTGAAGCTCCTATATGTTGCGACGGACGAGTAGATAGCCGATGTGTTGACCAAGCCACTGGCCAGAGTGAAGTTTGAATACTTCATAGGTAGACTTGGTGTACTTCAGATCGAGATGCCTTCCAAGGGGAAGTGATGACTCCAAAGACACATAAGCACATGAGCCTTTCTGACATGGTTGAAGTTTTTCTTACCATGGTCGTTGATGTAAGGGCTAGAGCCATTCCGACATGGTTGAAGTTTGTCTTACCATGGTCGTTGATGTAAGGGATGGAGCCATTCCAACATGGTTGAAGTTTGTCTTACCATGGTCGTTGATGTAAGGGATAAATCCATTCGAGCATGGTTGAGGTGTGTCTTCCCATGGATGCGATATAAGTGCTATGCCATTCCTAGCATGGTTGAGGTGTGTTTTCCCATGGCTTTGGATATAAGTGCGGTTCCATTCTCGCATGGTTGAGGTGTGTCTTCCCATGGCCTAGATATAAGGGCTAATCCTTTCACGAATGGTTGAGATGTGCCTTCCCATGCCGGTGAGTGTAAGTGTTGTGTGATGTGCATCTGGGTTGTGCTCCGTGGACAATGAGGTGATTTGAAGACGATGATGTGACAGTAGGGTACACAGGTTTTGCAGAGGGATGTAATCAGTCCTGAGATGCTCTTGCAGGTTTTGCAGAGGCATTGTAATCATTTCTGGGAGATCTTGCAGGTTTTGCAGAGGTAGTGTAATCAGTCCTGAGGTGTACCTACTTGATGTCTTGCTCACAAAAATGATGAAGACCTACATGGAGGCTAGGCCTACTGTTAACACCCAAAAAGTGCTCACTAGCTCATTTCCTTATTCACATGACCCATTTGTCCACTTTTCCACCATTTGAGCCTCTAAAGCCATCAAAAGGTCACCAAAAGACCATAATACACCCCTTTTTTCCCCTCAAAATGAATATTTTTCCTCAAAAAGCATAAAAAACCCTAAAAAAGGTCCATAATTCCCAAAAATATTAAAAAGGGAATAAAAATATTCAAAATATTCAAAAAAGGAAAAAGGAGGGAAAAGATAGCTAAACCATGTTGGTCAATACCATTGGTTTCCTCAAAACCATAATGGTATTCCCCGCCACCAAAAACTATAAAAAGGTGGTAGGGGCTCCTCACTTTCCATCCATCCATCATCCTATCCTCACGCTGTGAAAATCTCTCATGAGACTTTTGGCCATTTTCAGCATCTTGGAGAAGAGACCTTTGGAGCTTGGAGCTACTCACCTTGGGAGTTGCTCAACACAAATCCTCACCATTTGGGGTATCTTAATACAAAACATCTATTCTTTTATTTCTTGTTCTTGAATCGTTTTAAAAAAATTTATTTGTTATATGCACATGCTAGTTTAGATTTAGATTTAATTTATAATTTTTTTTGCTTTCAATATTGAAACTACTATCACATTGTTGATAGGTGCCCATTGCACAAAGCTTAGTTGTGAAACCAAGCCAATAGTTTTTGGCGACTCCGCTGGCTTCGAATTCTTAGATCTCGGTTTTTTGCTTTAGATCTTAGTTTTTGTTAGTTTTAATCATTTTAATTCATAGATCTGCCATCCTAGACAACAGATCCATTGTTGTTCTAGATCTTGGCCCTTTCTATTGCCATTAACAACCTGAAATTTCCATTTTAGGGTTCATTTTTCGGCTTTCGCCTTGCGGCTTTTCGCCCGATAGTTGCACGGCTCATCGCGACCTCGCGGCTTTTTTCCGTGCGGTGCTCCGCGGCTTCGCAGCCATTTTATGCATTGCACATCACGGCTTCGCGGCCATTTGCGGCGCTACACATCGTGACTGTGTGATCGAAACCCGCGTTGCACATAGCGGCTACGTGGCCGAAACCCACGCTGCACATCGCGACTGCACGGCCGAAACCCGCGCTACACATCGTGGTTGTTTTCCCAAAACCCGCGATCCAATTTTTTTGAATTCGGCCAATTTTTTGAAAATATTTTTTGCCCATTTAGCATATTTTACAGCATTAATTTTTCTGCATTTTTACAGCCATACTAAATCTTTTACTATTTATATCTGCTCCATTAAAAGTCTTTTTAAAAATTTTCAGTAATTGAAAGAAAGATTTTCCACATTTTATTTAGATCAAGGTTTTACTGTTTATTTGCTCAATACTTTTTCCAAGCAATTTTTAAGAGATCCATTTATTTCTTGAAATATTTATGTTATTTGCTTTCTTTCAAATTATTTCAAAGATCCATTATTTTTGAATAGTTTTTTCAAGCATTTACATTTTGAAAACGCCTTTATTTTTTGCAAAACTGGAAGCGTCTTTTCTTTCATCTGTAATCAATCACCCAAGCGAGGCAAATCAATTTCAGTTTAAATACCACACTTGCACCCACTCTGCCACATAATTTAAACTAAGCCTTAAAATTTACCTTAAGTAAACAAACTTTTAACCCCACTTGGGGAGCACTTAAAAGAATCTTGTAGTTAGATAGAATTGAGAGGATAGGTGTACCAATAACACCTCTCAATTATTTACATTTGAGACATAGTGGTTGTCTTTAGGGTCCAAAAATCCCTTATAATTTTGACACGGTTATCAACCAATTTATCGAGAAGGCCTCTCCCTTAGGAGGGTTGAAGTAGCCAGACTGGTTCCGGAAGTCTGAGTGGAATACCGCAATCCATTCAGTAACTAAAGGATACCTTTCGAAGTTCTCGGTGTACACCCAAGAGGGTGTACAGCGGTGATAGAACCAAACTGCATATTCACCCAATTGAACATGTCATGAACGAGGTATCCTAGTTGCCACTCTTTAGGATTGTCTACCCGGTATCCTTCCCGGTAGGGGGATATCTAGCCATTGATTCAACACTCTATATTGTCTGACTTGGATTTCATCACCTTGCAGAGTATATCGTTTGTTGATTCACAATACTTCTAGTTAGGTGTTTGCATGATACATTACCCACCTTTGGTCGAGTAACACCACTTTTTTCTAGGAACTGTTTGACTTTTGGTATTCTGACCAATTTTGTTGCATCTCTCCGCTTATTATAGCATAGCTACTATAATAAGTGCTTTTTGAGGTTGGTTGTTGGCCTGAGAGCCTTTATTTTTTCACTCCCCTCTTGCACTCATTATTGCATTAGGGTTTCGAGTTTTTTACATCACCGCCTTAGATTGAAATTTTTAAAATATTTCTCACCATTGAGAATTTAAGATGATCTCGTCGTCTTCAGGGTGAACCCCCTCAGTTCGGTATACTTGGCTCTACACGTCATACATGTAGAGCCTTATCCCTTGACTCAACACGTCATTGGCCAAACACACAGTCATCCGATTTTGACACGCCTCACTTCACATCTGATTCTGAGGCTGAATCCAAATACCCTACTGAAATATCACCAACCAACCTCATGGCTGGATCACAATACGACCCACTTTTCACCAGTACTATTAGAGATACATCCACAAACCCTTGTACTACTGTGCCACCCATGGTAACAACAACCCCTTTAGGCATGGCTAATATAGGGGCCACTCCACATTTAGGTATTCCCAACACAGGACTACCTCCTATTATGGGTATGCCCAACATAGGGATCACACCACCTCTCATTACCACAACCCAAATCCCAGGAATTCCTGGCACTATTCCTAACCCCTTTGCAACCCATGTGGCACTTGGGAGTGCTGGCCCATCTCAAACCACAACGGTTGGAGGACACATACCTTCAATACTTAGCATACCCTTAGGGGCTACTGGACCACTACATAATGCCACCATTAATAGTTATGTCCCAGTCACTACGCCACACCCATCTGCTAGTTTACCTTACATAGCTAGTCTGAACTTACCAGACCTAGCCAGGCTAACCAATGATCCTATCAGGCACAACCCTACATGGCCTCCCATGCCTACAAAGCTCCCCTCGGACATCCCCAAGTTTGAAGGAAAACCTGGGGAGGATCCCCAAAACCACATAATGTCATTTCACCTATGGTGTTCATCTAACTCCATAGTAGATGACTCCATTAAACTAAGACTGTTGCAATGAACATTCACTGGCTTTGCAGCCAAGTGGTACATTGAACAACCACATGGGACCCACCATACATTTACGTCTCTCGCCTCCACTTTCCTTCAATTTTTTCAGCTACCTGTATACTATGATGTAGGAGTTGAAATACTGTTGTCTTGCAGACAAAACACAGCTACCCACATCACCGACCATATCCATGAGTGGCGCAAGTGTCATAGCCTCTGTAAGATAAAACTGGATGACCGTATATCTTTGGACTAGTTTCTTAAATCACTCCTACCCCTCATAGCCAAAGACGTAGCTTCTGAACGACCCCATTCAAAGGAAGAAGGTATCTTAAAAGCTCAGTAATTCGACCTGATTTATGCCTAGTCAGGCTATCTCTACACCATCATACCAGACGCCCCACGAGGCGATTCTTCACGCGGTGATGCTCCGGGGGCATCACACGCCGCTGATGGTATTATTGGCCAAGTCACGGCACAAAATAAACCTTTTAGCATGGTGAGCACCATAAATGCTCCAGACCTCTCTAGGGCTACATCTAATTTTGGAGCGACAACTTCGTACGCTCCAACGAATCAGACTCATTACACTCATGGACCCTCTTGTCCACAACATTGATATGGGCAAGAGCCATCGACATATGTACCACCCACATACTATAACCAACCGGCCACCCAGAACCCAATTCATTTACTGGCACAACCAATGTATTACCCACAGTAAGCTACACCATCTAACCCAACACTTCCAATAGCTCAGGGTTACGAACAACCCCAGTAGGAAACTGGACCACCTCCAGCCCCACCAGCTTATTATCCACCGCAACCTGCTACCACACCTGCGGCACCCCAAAATCCTCCCACTACTCAAGGGCAAGTGTACACACAACACAATCAGCCCCAACACCAAAACAACCAACGCAACCAGGGTGGACAACAAAACCGTGGAAGAGGACGTAACTACGGCAACAACCAACAACATAATCAAGGTCCACCACCTCCCAATCCTCCAAATAATAATAATGCTGCTCCTCCCAACCAGAATCCTAATCGTCATACCAAGCAACCAAAAAAAAATAACCTGAGAACAAACCATCCATGTTCTACATGTGGAGTCTATGGACACTACACTCACAACTGCCCCCATTTAGAGAAAGCACGTAAACTTTGGGCTGACGATGCCCAACGCCAGGGCCACGCTGGACAGCTAGCTCCACTTAATCAACCGCAACCCATGATTTTGTAAAACCCATTGCCAAACCATGGAGTAGTAAATACTCGCCTTATGGATCCCCCACAAGGATCTGTTGCAGCCCATCAGCAAATCACCTATGCCACAACTGATTATCAGCATACGGATCTAGGCACATGCCATTTATTAATGATGTCATCCAATGACATTAACCTCCAAACTCATAGGAATCAGTACGGCCCACCCCCAAAAACTCCTCCCACTGACACATCCACCTCCCTTCCACCATATCAACCACTACGCATACTAAATATGTCGTTGGATGGAGGACCTAAAATCCCTTGCATCCCTTTGCGAAGGATTAACAACAATCCTAATGCTCGCGCAACATCCAATTATAACGTCGTGGAAGACCTAGCACAATCCCCTGCTGCTATGCCTGCTTTAGAGGTTCTGAAAACATGCCCTGCACAACAAAAACTACTACTATCCGCCATCATAGGAGTAGACCCTATGGGCCCCACACCCTATTTATAGAGATTTGACTATTTTTCAAACAACCATTGCAGTATCATACGACGTCCGTTCCTCAAACCATTGGTACCGTTGGAATCAACACAGCAAGAACTTCATGATAGTCCTTTCCTTTTCATGTTTTCACCAGGTCCATTTTTTGACCATTTTTCACGCCCTTGTCGCCTCGGTTTGCATGCCACATCGGTCGTTCTCCATTTTTTATGAGTCTTATATCGTCGAATTCAGTTTTTCGCACATGTGATGATGCTTGAGATCATTTCTTGCTCTCACCTCTAGATTTTTTGGGTATTTTTCTCATGCCCCCTCGTCGCCTCAGTTTGCGTGCCACATCGGTTGTCATCTATTTTTGACGAGTCTTATATCGCCAGATTGAGTTTTTCGTGCTCGTGATGATGCTTGAGATCATTTCTCACTCTCATGCCCTGTTTTTTCGGGATTTTTTCCCATGCCCCCCCATTGCCTCGATTTGCGTGCCACATTAGTCGTCGTCGATTTCTGACGAGTCTTATATTGCCAGATTCAGTTTTCCACGCTCGTGATGATGCTTGAGATCATTTCTCGCTCTCACCTCCATATTTTTTGGGCATTTTTCCCATGCCCCTTCGTCACCACGGTTTTTGTGCCACATCGGTCGTCATCCATTTTTTACGAGTCTTATATCGCCGGATTCAGTTTTTCGTGTTCGTGATGACGCTTGAGATCATTTCTCACTCTCACACCCTGTTTTTTCGGGCATTTTTTCCCATGCCCCCCGATTGCCTCAGTTTGCATGCCACATCGGGCGTCGTCCGTTTCTGACGAGTCTTATATTGCCGGATTCAGTTTTTCACGCTCATGATGATGCTTAAGATCATTTCTCGCTCTCACCTCTAGATTTTTCTGGCATTTTTTCCATGCCCCCTCATTACCTCGGTTTGCGTGCCACATCGATCATCGTCCATTTTTGACAAGTTTGATATCGTCAGATTTAGTTTTCCGTGCTCGTGATGATGCTTGAGATCATTTCTCGCTCTCACCCCATAATTTTTAGGCATTTTTTCAAAATGCCACTCATCACCTTGGTTTGCGTGCCACATTGGCCGTTGCCCCTTTTTTACAATCTTAATGTCACTGGATTCAGTTTTTCGTGCTTGTGATGATGCTTGAGATCATTTCTTGCTCTCACCTCCAGATTTTTTGGGCATTTTTCCCATGCCCCCTCGTCGTCTCGGTTTGCGTGCCACATCGGCCGTCGTCCATTTTTAACAAGTTTGATATCATCGGATTCAGTTTTCCGCGCTCGTGATGATGCTTGAGATCATTTCTCGCTCTCACCCCATAATTTTCAGGCATTTTTTCAAAATGCCACTCATCACCTCGGTTTGCATGCCACATTGGCCTTTGCCCCCTTTTGATAATCTTTATGTCACCGGATTCAGTTTTCCATGCTTGTGATGATGCTTGAGATCATTTCTTGCTCTCACCTCCAGATTTTTCAGGCATTTTTCCCATGACCCCTCGTGACCTCGGTTTGCATGCCACATTGGCCGTCGTCCATTTTTGACAAGTTTGATATCGTCGGATTCAGTTTTCTGTGCTCATGATGATGCTTGAGACCATTTCTCGCTCTCACCCATTAATTTTCGGTCATTTTTTCAAAATGCCACTCATCACCTTGGTTTGCGTGCCACATTGGCCGTGTCCCCTTTTTGACAATCTTTATGTCACCGGATTCAGTATTCCGCACTCATGACGATGCTTAAGACCTTTTCTCGCTCTCATCAATCCCTTTTTGTTCGATATAGTTTTACCCCTTTTTTCGGGCCGAGCAATCCCTTTTATGAAAAAGGCACTTAGGGAGTTTCTGTTAAACTCTTTTTTGACTCCTAAAACAATGAAAAGATCGTCGAGCAACCTTGCTTCCTTTCATGCTCACTAAACATATCTGAAAGGGCATCTACCTAGTATAAGTTTACCCCTTTTTTGGACCTTGTAGACTAATTACGAAAAATGAATACTCCAGTCACATCAGCTAGAAGAGTTCTCCATTTGCATCATTTTATGCTTTTTCGGGCCTTGGAGACTAACTTATGAAAAAGAACACCAATGGAGTCAACTTACCGCTTTTAGACTCTATAAAAATGAAAGTGACCATGAGCAATCACCATCTTGGGCTCGTAAAAACCCACAGGACTGTACTCACAGCCACTGCAGAGTCTTCTTATCGTTTTCAAACTCCTTAAAAATGAAAGCACCCATGAACACAAATAGTCCTGGCCCATGAGCACAAAATCCACAGGACAGTACCATTTAAGAGCACACTTTTATCCCTTCTTGGAGCTCATTAAAACTACGAAGAAGGACCCAATGGTACTTCTCAGTGCCACAACAGATCACGTCTACTCATATGGAAGCTTCCCCATTTTGGTCGCCTTTGTTCAGAGTATTCTGTAGTATGTCACCCAGAGAATCCCTTGACGGCACCCATCAGCTCGTCCCCCCCCCCAGAGTTAATACATACCCTTCAGACTTAAAAGCTATGATCCCCACACCTACAAGTCAGTTCCCTACGCTGCCAGGTCAACCATGTCATCATGCTCTGAACAAAGGAAGTTTGAGTCCACCCACTCTATGCCCGCAGTTATTTCCCATCCCCACAATATGTCAATCCTACCATCAGTACTACCACACTTTAGTTCTACACATCGTGCTCCTATCAAGGAAACATCATTGCCTTGTTAGTTGTTGGTCTCCCTTTGTCGACGACAACCAAATTTATTCCAGAGGATAGACCTAGAGGTCCCTATGTCTTGGACTCATCACCATTTATGATGAGTGCCTACAAATCATTTCGAGAAGAGTTCTCAGTGCCTCTCCAAATGGTTGTTTCTCACATGCTCGACTTCAACACTTTGATCGCATCGTTGAGACTCGCACAGGGTATTGGTCCTTTCAGTTATTGGTTGAAGACCCCGGATACCACCTGACTCTTCCAAATTTGAGAGTCTACTCATGGAAACAACAAGTTACATTTTTCCTATAGATATCCGGGTTGCGCATGGCAACAGTATTCAGATGTACCCTAGTTTTATACTCCCTCGAGTATACAGTTACATATACTCCTCAGAGTTGACTCAGAGTCATTGAGTCCCTACAAATGTTGGATACCTTCAGATTCAGTAGTTCATCAACCCTTCTGAGACCTTGTTCAGAATGGTTGCCGCTTTATTCCAGTGTATCAGTTATTGAGATCAGTCATGTTATGATCATGAGTACATCCCAAAATAGTGTCCCTTTTGGACCATTATGACGTACTAGTAGATTTTTTATTTATTATTCAGGTCCCCATTCTTGGGACTAATTATTATGTATATGTCTTGATATGAGCACAGGTATGCCTGCCTCGTCCATCATCAGAGATTATTCCTCATTCATATTGAGGTCATGTAATATTTTTTTTTTTTGCATCTTGCAAGGGTCGTGGATCCAGTCTCCAACCGGTCTCTTCTCTCCCCCAAACCCCAAGAAAAATACAAAAGAACTATGATGTCTATCGGCCATATGATGAGCTCCTGCCCTCACACATCAGGGGACAATCTGTTAACACCCAAAAAGTGCTCACTAGCTCATTTCCTTATTCACATGACCCATTTGTCCACTTTTCCACCATTTGAGCCTCTAAAGCCATCAAAAGGTTACCAAAAGACCATAATATGCCCCTTTTTCCCCTCAAAATGAATATTTTTCCTCAAAAAGCATAAAAAACCCTCAAAAATGGTCTATAATTCCCAAAAATATTAAAAAGGGAATAAAAATATTCAAAATATTCAAAAAAAAGGAGGGAAAATGTACCTAAACCATGTTGGTCAATACCATTGGTTTCCTCAAAACCATAATGGTATTCCGCACCACCAAAAACTATAAAAAGGTGGTAGGGGCTCCTCACTTTCCATCCATCCATCATCCTATCCTCATGTTGTCAAAATCTCTCATGAGACTTTTGGCCATTTCCATCATCTTGGCGAAGAGACCTTTGGAGCTTGGAGTTACTCACCTTGGGAGTTGCTCAATACAAATCCTCACCATTTGAGGTATCTTAATACAAAAAATCTACTCTTTTATTTCTTGTTCTTGAATCGTTTTAAAAAAAATTATTTGTTATATGCACATGCTAGTTTAGATTTAGATTTAATTTATAATTGTTTTTGCTTTCAATATTGAAACTGCTATCACATTGTTGATAGGTGCCCATTGCACAAAGCTTGGTTGCGAAACCAAGCTAACACCTACATCCAACATGAAAAACGGTTGTCTCTGTAGATGTTGATGATGCACATCCAGCATGAAAAAGGACTGGCTCTGTAGAAGATGAAGACATGCAGGTGGCGAGCCTACATCTAGTATGAAAAAGGATTGGCTTTGTAGAACTTCCTATGATGAGTAGATTGGAGATAGATTGAGATAGCAACAGCAGTGACGATGATGATGATTCGATGACGATGATCAGTGATGATGATCCAGA
>BSBM01000114.1:10727500-10767500 GCA_027924585.1 Larix kaempferi
AGAGCATCCCAGTACTTATTACGGGAACACAGCCCAACCTATCGGATCTCCCAAGGCCATATTACAGGACATAGGACAATACCTCGCAATAGCATCCCAGGACTTATTACGGGCACACAGCCCAACCTATCAGATCTCCCTGGGCAATATTACATGTCCTACCAAGCAAATCCTCGAAAGAGCATTTGTCAGATATCCCACGGCCATATTATATGCCATAGGAAAAACCTCCAAAAAGTATCTGCAAACCTCCCAGGGCCATATTATATGCTTGTCTGCACAA
This sequence comes from Larix kaempferi, assembly GCA_027924585.1. Classification (NCBI taxonomy): domain Eukaryota; kingdom Viridiplantae; phylum Streptophyta; class Pinopsida; order Pinales; family Pinaceae; genus Larix; species Larix kaempferi. The sequence continues at coordinate 10,727,784 of BSBM01000114.1, forward strand.
CCTGTCCACGACCATAGAGTATCAACCTGATACTCACCATACATCATCCTAATGAACATGATCATCCTGATCATCATCACTGCATCGTCCTGATGCATGTCATCATCGCATTATCATCCTGATCATCGTCATAGCATCATCCTAATACATATCGTCTGGAGCAACATCCTAAAGCTCATCATCCATGATCATCCTAATCATACAATGCATCCACCTGATGCATATCTGATACATATCATCTGAAGCAACATCCTAAAGCTCATCAACCATGATCATCCTGATCATACAATGCATCCACCTGATGCATACCTGACACATATCATCATCCATGATCTACCTGATCATATAATGTATCCACCTGATACAAATACAAATACATGATCCAACTGATCATCACAAGCATCCAACATGATGCATATACATATACATGATCCAACTTATCATAACAAGCATCCAACATGATGCATATACAGATACATGATCCAACTGATCATAACAAGCATCCAACATGATGCATATACAGAGCAATAACTGGAGCATCGTCCTGATGCTCATCATCCAACGCTTACATCCACAGCCATGGAAGGATCCTCCTCTCACCATGCTCGGAATGGCTCCTGCAAATGTGTCCATCACTTCTTCCTCGAAGTGTCATCAATCTAAAGAACACCAAGCCTCTCTCTGAAGTACTTGAACATCACTCTACTAGTGGCTTTGTCAGCACATCGGCAACCTGCTCATCCATCGCAATATACAGGAGCTTCATTGCTCCTCTCTGCACCATATCCCTAATATAGTGGTATTTGATATCTATGTGCTTAGAATTGTCATGGAACACCGGGTTCTCGGACAACTTCACACAACTCTAGTTGTCACAAAAGATACCAGTAGCATCCAACGGGAGATCAAATAACTCAGACAATAGCTTCCTCATCCATACTACCTCACAACTAGCCGAACAAGTTGCAACATACTCTGCTTTGGCTGTACTTAGTGCTACGCAGGACTACTTCATGTTAAACCAAGAGATCACACCTGATCCCATACTGAAGCAACACCCTGAAGAGCTCTTCCTATCTGCAGTACTGCCTGCCCAGTCTGAATCAACATAGCCATGCAGGTTAAACTTTTGATTTGCATCATACTTGAGCCCATAATCAATTGTACCCTTCAAGTACCTCATAATATGCTTTACATCAACTAGGTGAACACCTCTGGGATCCGTCAGGAATGGGCTCAATGTGTTCACCACAAAGCAAATATCTGGTCTTGTGTTCATCAAGTACATTAAGGACCCAATCATCTGACAATACACAGTGACATCAACTGGATCAGATGAAGCATCACACAGAAGATTTAGGTTCAATGCCATGCCATATATGTGTCCATGGCCTTGCAGTCCATCATCTCGAACCTCTTCAGTATATCTACTGCATACTTCCCTTGTCCAAGGAAGATTCCATTTTCACTTCGCCACACCTCCATACCTAGAAAATAGTGCATCATCCCCAATTCCTTCATCTCAAACTCGGTAGCAAGCTTCCTCTTCGTGTCGACAATCAATCTATCCTCACCTGTTACAAACAGGTCATCCACATACAAGATTAGTATCATGGGATTTACTTCCTCAACCTTGTAGTAAAGGTTGGAATCCACTTTACTCTTGGTAAAGCCCAAACTGGATAGAAAGCTGTCTATTCTACCATACCAAGTTTTAGGAGCTTGCTTTAAGCCATACAAGGCTTTCTTCAACCTGCACACATATGACTCCATGTCATGTGTCTCAAAACCAAGTGGCTGCTCCACATACACTTCCTCCTCGACTACACCATTCAAGAAAGCAATCTTGACATCCATTCGGTGTATCTTCCATTTCATCACTGTAGCCAGAGCAAGTACTGATCTAATGGAAGTCAGTAGCAAAATTTTCTTCATAATCTATTCCCTCTTTCTGGGAGAAGCCACGAGCTACAAATTTTGCTTTGTATTTTTATATGCTACCTTCTGCAGCATGCTTGATCTTGTAGATCCACTTGGAAGTCACCACAGACTTCCCTTGGGACTACATCCCAAACATCATTCTTCATGATCAACCCGTATTCCTTGACCATGGCATCCTTGCATTCTTTCTTTTCTGTTGCTTCTTCATAACTGGAAGGTTCTTTGTTCATAATGTCACAGAGTAAGGCAACATAGATGGTATGAGATCTAGTTCTCTTCCTTGCTCTGTGTTCTTCTTCTGGAATGCCATACCTTTCTGCATCTTGAATGAGCTCTCTAGCCCATGCAGGTTTCCTCTTATGAGAGTTCTTCTCACGAGGTGGATCTACAGGTATTTGTGGATCTTCAACTTCACAATCTGCTTCTGGAATTGCTTCATTCATGATGGTGTCTTGAAATCTGGTTTCCTTTGGTTCTCCATGATCTTCAACAGGTGCCTTCCTTGACTTGATGAAAGTTGAGTCTTCATCAAATGTAACATCCCTGCTAACATCAATCTTCTTGAACCCTGGGAAGTATATTTTGTAATCCTTCGAGCTTTCACTATACCCCACAAAGATGCCCTTCTTTCCTGAAGGATCTAGCTTTGTCCTCTTTTCTTTTGGAACATGAGTGTATACTGGGAAACTAAATATTCTGAGATGGTTGACTTCAAGTTTCTTACCAGAGAATACCTCTTCTGGTGTCTTATTGTCCAATATCTTGTGAGGTGTTCTGTTCTACACATATACAATTGTCCTAGCTGCTTATGCCCATAGATGCATAGGAAGATCCTGGTCATGCAGCATTTCCCATGCTGCTTCCATGATTGTTCTGTTTTTCCTTTCTGCAACTCCATTCTATTGTGGATTGTAGGGAGCAGTCAACTCCCTCTTAATCCCTAAATGACTGCATAACTTCTTGAAATCACCTAAAGTGAATTCTCCACCATTGTCGGATCTGAATGTCTTGATCTTCTTATCAGTTTGATTTTCCATCAAGGCTTTGAATTCCTTGAACTTATCAAACACTTCATCTTTGTTCTTCAAGAAGTAAACCCAAGTCTTCCTAGAGAAATCATCAATGAAAGAGACATTGTATACATACCCACTTAGAGAACTAGATGACATCGGACCGCATACATCAGAGTGGATAATTTCCAAGATTCCTTTAGCTTTGCTTTCACTGCTTGGAAATGCCTTCCTAATTTTCTTTTCTTTTGCACATCCTTTGCAAAAACCTTCATGCTTTGTCTTGATTTCAGGAAGACCCTCTACAGCTTTGCTTGCAATTGGTAGTGCTCTATAGTGCACATGTGCAAGCCTTTTATGCCAAAGTTGACTTGGCTCCATGGATTCATGTACCATGGCATGTTTAGTTTGTCCCTTCAATTTGTACAATCCTCCCTCTTTCTCTCCAATCACTACTGCATCATCTATGGTCTTACCCTTTGGCCACATGAGTACTTGGCCATCTACAAATGCAACCCTCATGCCTTTTTCATCCAATGCGGATATGGAGAGTAGATTCTTCTTTAGCCCAGGTACATATAGAACCTCTTTCATCTTCAAAGACTTTCCAGAGTCTAGGTTGTAAGAAGCTTCACCACTTCCTTTGATAGGATATTGGTAGTCATCCCCAAGTTTCACCTTATGGGGTGACTCATGTTCAAATAGATTTATAAAAGATTCTTTGAACCCAGTCACGTGTTTGGAATCCCTAGTGTCAATAAGCCAATCATTACAACCATGAGAGATAGTACTTGTGAGAGCAGAGATTAGAACATATTCATCTTCGCTTGATGAGTCATCACTTTCTGATCTAGCCTTCTTCTTGGGAGGTTCATCATCCTCAGCAGCATGAGTATATCTTCTTTTGTTATTCTTTTTCTTCTTGTTGAAGTTGTTGTTGTTGTTGTCCCTTTTTTTCTTGGGACAATGTGCAGCAAAGTGTCCCTTCTCATTACATGTAAAGCATCTTAGATCCTTCTTATTCCTTTGATGGTTGTGAGAGAATCTCTTGTAATGAGAGTGCTCCTTCTTGAGATTACTTCTTTTGGTGTGAGCTATGAGAGCTTGATCTTCACTTCCCATCTTTTCTTCTCGGGCTATAAGCCTAGCCTCTTCTTGTGAACATTTCTCCCATAGTCTACTGAAGGAGATCAACTTCCTTCTTGCACAAATTCCTTGAATAAAGGAATTCCATGACCTAGGTAGGTTATTCAGAGTGGTCATGACAATTTCACCATTCTCCACCACTTCATCCATAGCTTCAAGTTGTTCCTTGATCTGAGAGACCTTGGAGAAATAGGATTGAATGGTCTCTCCATTCTGAAGATTTACCCCTTTCAATTGATTCCTTAGAGTCATCTTTTGATTTATGTTCTTCCCTTCAAATAGCTTGGTTAGGGAATCAAACATCTCCTTGGGTGTCTTTAGAGATGACACATGTGGTATGAGATGGTCTTTGATAGAATCAGCAATGATCCTCTTTGCCTTAACCAAGTTCTTCTTATGCAAGTCCTTAGCCTCTTCTTCCTCTAGGACAGAGACCTCAGAACTTATGTAAGTATCCAATTCATTTCCTTCCAGGATTAACCCAATCCTATACTTCCATGCTCGAAAGTTATTAGCCCCTTCAAGTTTATCTTCAAGCTTGGTGTGGTGAGACATCTTAAAGAGTACTTCAAATGGAAATAGAAAAGATTTAGGTCTTATCACTTGATTTGCAGAAATCTGGATCTGGTGTTGGATTAGGGTTTGTCAGGGAAACCCTAAAAATTCAAAATGTGAATTTCAACTTTCTAAAAGGATAGAAAGATGTGCCTTGATGAGCTGATCATCCTGGTATACTCAGAAATTGAAAACTACAAAGATTCACCCTTCAGAAATGCTTTTCAATCTCCCAAATTCACTAGGGAGGACCCTGAATTAGGGTTTGAGTTTCCTGAAGCTTCACCCAACCAAAAATCTCGATCCAAAGCTCTAAAGTTCTATTTTTCCAAGGAGCTTCCAGCTATGTCCTTAGATTTCAGAAATTCCTATTTTTGTGGAAACCCTAATTTTTAGGGCCAAAAATGAAAGTGCCCAGAATTGAATTTTGATTAGACAGAAAGATTCTCCTTGATGAGTAGAGTCAATCTACCTTGCTGCTTTTCCACCACTGCACAATGTCTTCTTCTCAGGTTAGCTCTGATACCATGTTAATTTTTTAGCATTAATTCAACATACTCTAGGATCTTTACTAAGAGAATAACATGTACAGCACATCAAGTATAACAATGCATATCAATAACACCAAGCAATCACATGAGACAATAGACACACATAGTCTCATTGGGGAAAACCATAAAGGTGAAAAACACCACAACTTCCTCAGAGATAGAAATAGCAATGATACGACCCAAGTACAAGAGATAGTCTTCTACTAGTAGCTACTCCTCCTCCTCAACTAGTGCGCCACTTTCCGAGTGATGTATGAGTGAATAATTAGATATCAAATAGAGATCTCCCGCTCTCTATTTATACTTGTCCCGACTTGCCTAATACACTAGCAGGGCCGACTTCTCTAGGAGAGTCTAATAACCCATGGTTACATTAATCAGGGCCGACCCCACACTTGGTGGTCTAATAACCCATCATAGCAAGTTGTGATACTTGTCAATACAAATGACGACACTTCCGTTGAGAGAAATAATAACATCTCTATAGGAGTACAATATACATAGGTGAAATAGATTCCAAATTTACATATACATCAACAAATATTACCTATCCAATGCACTTGTTGATCACTTGGTGGATGGATTGAGGTATTGTTTGAGTGCAAATTGTGAAAATGGTGCTCTCTTGCTCTGTGCACATGATGGGAGAGTGAGGTTCGGCCGGTTGGGTGAAAATAAAACAACGTTGCCCTGTTTTTTTTAATTATCTTAACAAGAGCGCGCACACGCTTTTGAGCCTGCACGTGCTAAAAACATGCACACATAGCAAGGCACATGCACCCTGGTTCGGCACCGAACCTAACAGCACATGCACGATTCCTTAGGCATGTGCGTGCCTCTATTTTATCCCCGCTAGCGCGGCCCCATTGCAATACTTTTGGGGAGCATCTTTGTGCACCCACCCTTTTGTATTTATATTTTGTAGATGTATTAATTTAATATTATGATTTATTCTTTATCATTATGATTTATGACCTCCCTAACTTTCGGGGAGAGATCTCATGTTTGGTTCATTACCGTTCGAGCTAACCCATGGGGCTATTAATTTTTAGTACTTATAAGTATTATAATATTTTCCTATGCCAATGTACATCAATGTCAATGTTATACTCAATCATCTATGACACGTGTACTCCATGTGCTCCATATTGACATAATGCATACATAACTCAATGTAGGTGGTAAAACCATAATAATTAATTTAAGGAGTCACAAAGATAAAATTATCCAAAAAAAGTGTTAATAATAATTAACTTCACAAAATCCCAACAAAAAAGAATGCCATATTGCAAGGGAAGGCAGGAGATGAAGAAGAGGGGGAGGTAGGAGATGAAGAAGGCGGAGATGTAATCTATTATTGATAGTGAGAAGACAAACCTGTATGGTATTGCACATGGGAAACTGAGTTCGTTAATAAGTATAAGCATGAAAGAAAGTGGAAATGAAAGGAAATAAGTAGAGAAAATGAAAACATTTGGATAGAACATAAAAGCAAGTTGAGAACTTTCATGTTGTATACTTTAAAACATCGATGAACACAAAACTATATCAATGTGGAACAAACAAACGAGGTTAGAAAACATGGAACTTATGGTGGAAGTAATATCAAATGCATGGGATATGTGAAGGTCCAAGGACTCTTCCTTCCGTTGACATGTGGATTGTCGTGCATTCATTTGCACCAATCAAAGGAAAATGCAGGGGATATGAGAAGGTCCAAGGACTCTCAATAGTACAATGAAGGTCAAACATTGTACCAATGTCTGTTGTAGCCTTTGTAATCTCATCCCTTGAGATTTATGTATTGTTAATTCCCATAACATTTTAAGTGGGATACATCACTCCTCTCGTATGAATTGAACATATTAAAAACACATTAATCTACTCCAACAGATTTTCTATTCTTTAAATGATTAACTATAACTATATATGAGTGTGACTCTAGCATACATGAAGGTTGTATATGAATAATTACATTTGTATTTTCTCCCTTCAAACAAATTCTTTCCCAACAACAATAATAGGAATAATAGAGACACACATTCACAATGCACAAATATTTTTGAAATCATACAACATACTATGTGCTCTTTTTAGAAAAAGAGCACACCCTTTACAACATACTATGTTTTCAAACTTGAAATCTTCTCCTTAAAATTTAAAATTTGTTCTCTACATTGAATATTTGGACATAAGATAACATGTGGCTCTTTATCATTCAAAACAATTTAAAATTTTAAAAAAATTGACAATTGATTATGTTACCCAGCGAAAAATATCTTGCTCTCTCCCAACAACCTCCATGAAGGTTCTTACATGCATTCAATCTCCATTTACATTTTAAAGTGTAACAATAAAGGCGCACTAATCTATAAGGAAACTTTAGGAATCCAAATTAGATAAACATGTAGATAACTACCATTTCAATTCCAAGTGTAAGAAAATATGGTACACCATATGGCTAATTAAAAAGCCACTTTATGAACGTGATGAAAACCATATATTAATGTAAAAGAGAATATAATAATGCTTACATACTCAAGTATAATGGCAATGGCATAATGTATAAGTCAGATATCCATGCGAAGCTTCATATATCACAACATGCACCCAAAACACAACCTGCACAAAAACCCAAATGACTCCACGCACAACTATAATTAGCACAGGTTGAGGGCGCTGCAGGTTGACTGGGCAGATCCGCATGTCTTGATCACTGGATGCGTGGGATGTTCCTCACAACTATGCACAGCGTACGGGATTCCCTGGATTGAGCATTGAGCATGGGCGTGGGATCATGGCACCGGTTAGTGGATAGCAATACCATAGGCAGAGGAGGCGTGGTCGTTGGGAGAGTTATAAGTTGACTTTGTAGTTGTATCGACGGACGAGCTTGCCCTGATGTTCGGTTAACTGATCTTACGGTTGGCAATGAAAAAACAGCTAATGAAAAAAAAGCTAACTTCGGGAAATCGATATCACTTATAAGAACGTGTAATTATGTGGAAGAATCAATTATTAATTATTTTTTATATTCTTTTTTCTTTTATATTTGTTTATTTCGAATTTTGAAGGATTGTCATAAATTTATTAATCTGGACAATTTGTTCCATCCTTGTGCAATTTAGGAAAAGTATAAATAATAATCCACCCTAAATTTTACTAGTACAACCACTTAACTTGTGGCCGGTGAATGATAGATTTACCTTCTTTAATACACTTATTTTATCCTTCTTTAATCCAGAAAAAAACATAGATAATAGTTCAACCCAAATTCTAAAATATAAATACCTATAAATGTAAAGATATAAACATATAAACACCTATCAATATAATATAATTATTAAAAAACAATTATATGTTGTTACTCCAATCAAAAAGATTACTTGTTTGCATTTGCTATGTTAACGGTTTCTCGGCATATGGAGCAACATTTACAAATGAACTCTATATTTTGCAGTTTCGCATAAGGTTCTGTGAATTAGTTAGAAAAAGAACATTCCCTCCATAGAATTTATATTAACCTGTATTACGTTTCAATCAAAAAATATGTTACATGTATTATAATATTGTGTAACTGCCAAATCAATTATCAATACAATATTAATTCTCCATTCTACGTTCATCTAAAATATAAAATTTCCAATATTCCATTAATTTGAAATTTCATAACGGGTTACATGTATTATAATATTGTGTAACTGCCAAATCAATTATCAATACAATATTAATTCTCCATTCTACGTTCATCTAAAATATAAAATTTCCAATATTCCATTAATTTGAAATTTCATAACGGCGAATTTTCGGTAAGTAACATATATTACTATATTTTTTAAACTACGAAATCAACTATCGATATAAATTTTATTCTACATCCTATGCTCATCTAAACTGTCTAATTTCCAGTCTATAATATTCTATAAATTTTATTCTGCATCCTATGTTCATCTAAACTATCTAATTTCCAGTCTATAATATTCCATTAATCTGGACTTTCATAACGGCCAATTGTCAATCTTAACGTGGATCTCTATCGCGCTTTGTGTTTCGAGCATTTGAATGTTCAATATGACTGGCCTTTTACCTTAATAACGGCCATCAAAATATGTATTCCATTTTTAATTTTTTTTAACTAAGTTTTATATTTATGAAAAAAATTAATGAAAAAGAATGGAAAAGTATATACAAATGAGATCATATTATTTTCCTCATAACAATAAGCACACATAAAGAAAGTCAAAATACTTAATTGGGTTCAGGAGAGAATATTTTATCAATAATGTCTCTTTATCCCAAGTTGGGTGTGAAATTTATCCCTCCACATAGAACAAAATGAACACATTGAGCTAACCATATGAGTAAAAGCTATCTCACACCTAATATTCAATAGAATAAATAGGGTTTTGATTACCAACATCAAAAGTAGGAGTAGGGTTTGTTGTTATAATAAGTCACATATCACAATAGGATATAAAATTTCTCTACATTGTAGGATCATTTTCAAAACCCTTACTCTTAATTATTATGGCAATGTATGGAATTCTTTCATACTTTATAAGTAATGTATATATAAGATATTTTATAGGAAATAAATCAAGTTGATCGCAATTCAATTAAAATCGACACTTCACAATTTACCACACAACACCTTGGAAAAAATAAGAAAAAGGAAACAATGTCAAAGATCTACAAATGTATGAGTGCACTAATCATCAAACAAAAAAAACCATGTGAACATTGCCTTGAAGCACCCCTACACCCACAAACCATTAAAGGAAAGATGTTTGTCCTACTCAATTAATGAGAGAAAATATGGGTCACCTCCACCACACATGAATCATGAATCTTCCACTCCAAATAGGACACGCAATCTAACTCCCAACTAGTGTTTCTACCCCCCATTACCAATGAAATTAACCAATAATAGTCTTCCAAGTAGCCTAGGAATGCTTTGAAAGATAGGGAGACAAACACTTGAAAGCTATGAGATGATGAGATCATATTGCATAGTAGAAAATCCCGTTTTAGTTCTTCATGAATGATGAGTTCAAAGTACCTAGTGCCAAATCAAATCTACCAAGGAGATGAAACCTCAATACACCACACAACCAACTTAGCCGCTAGAGTACACCAATTAGTGACAACATTAATCAAACCTACAAGCCCACCCTCATCCTTGGGCATGGTACAAACATCCCATGGAAACAAGGGCAATCCTCAATTTCCACCATACTTGGACTACATGTAAGCTCTCAAAATATGATCGAATTCCTCGAAAGCTACGTAGAAACCAATAAAGAACATAATAAACATGAGACTCCTATATGATATGGACAACAATAGCCAATTTCCACATGAATGGAAGTTCACTATGTTGTTAGATTGAATCTTACTATGTAGCCTCTACAAACACTAATCCCACATGCCTATGGGAAAAATCCAACTCCAAAGGGAATCCCCAAATATCATGTAATAAACCCATGTTGAATATAAGACCAAGCTACCGATATTTAATCTAGGGGGTATCCAAAACCACTAACTAGAAGTTAGTTTTATGATCATTTACTATGGCACCCGAGGAAAAGAAAAATGCATCTAGACAAGCAAAGGCCCCCTCAATAGACATCGTATTTTCTCTAACCAAGAGAAGGAGTCAACTACAAAGTGGGTTTTAACCATCTCAGAACCATCTAAGAGAAAAATATTATGATTTTGACCACAAATATGAGAAACCTCCAACAAATAACCCATAGAATTTGCAATCAAGAGATATAATTAAGGGGCCAAAGGGCATCCTTTGCGAATAAAATAATGCAAGATAAGGCCTTGTTGACCAAAACAAAAGATGAAGCATTAGTGAATAGAGTGGCCACCACATGACAAGACATGGAGGGCCAAACCCCAAACAAATCAACATCTCAAAAATAAAATACCAATAAACTCAATCATATGCTTTATCAAAATCAATTTTGAATATTAGAATCTCTTGCCTAATTATCTCCCTTTCCCATTCCATGGCCTTCTTGTAGAAACTATAAAGCCAAAAATAGAGCTCCCTTGAAAAATCATGTCTTCTCTTGACAAACCACCTGGTTTGTTATAGAGAGGATTTACAATGCTAAGGCCTTGGCCATAATTTTATAAGCAAACATGAGAAAAGTGATAGGCCAACAACCACCATGGAATCTCTAGCGACATTATTTGGAGTAATCTTGTTCATCCCATGGTTGAGAAACTCGAACAATTAACTGATATAAAAATCTTCAGAGGCCAAAGAACAAAAGTAATGACCAATAGTATCTCATATGGCCTTATAAATATCACAAGGAAACTCATCCATACCTTGAGATTTACCATTCTTCATAGAAGACAATACAATGGAAAACTCCTCCTTGAAAAATTCTATGTCTAACTTATCCTTATCAGGACAAGAAAGCTTATGGCGGAACACATATAAGCAAGAGTATCTAGTAGCCACTACCCCATCCATCAAAGGATAATAAGAAAACCTATTGTGAAAGTGGAAGCTAAACACACCTCTAACCTCAACAAGATAATCATAAGCACAAGGAAATCAATGCACCCTTTTCATCATGCCCTTTTTCTTGTAAAAGTCAATATAAAAATGGGAATCTTCATCCGCTTTTTGAATCCATTGAATATGGAGCATAGTTGAGCATCACTAGCTAAGTAATTCTTATCCTGCAAAACAATCATCTTGAATTAAATGAAACCTTCATTCGAAGAGTCACATTGCAGAGATCCTTTTCAAGAATTGTGGAAACCTCCTCAAGGCATTGTTGAGCAAACCACAAATCCTTATTCCAATTCCTCGCTAGCTTCTTGCCCCAATCACTGATGAAATTAATAGTATGACACACTACAGCTTGCCATTGACTACTCCACCCTTGGTCTCCAATTGGCCAAGGGGAAAGGTTCCATACTCCTTGAACATAGGCTCAAAATTAATTTGGCTCTAAATGAGAGACATTCAACTTGAACAATGAAGAAGCAAAGAAAGTATAGTATGAATCGATAAATTATCTAAACCAACTGCATATAAAAGTACATAAACATGATGAAGCCAACCAGAGAAATTCAAAACCTTTTATGGCACATAAAATGAATCTAGTTAAGCTTGCACCCTATCCTGTCCTTGGTGATAAATAGACCAATTATACCAACCACCATAATCCAATCCCTTTTGCTTCCCAATGGGTTAAAATTTGAAGAGGATATTAGCAAATTCAACACCAAGCACACTTATTTGAACCATTGATCATCGACCCTACGCCCCCACATCTATCCCAATTCCACTCCACCATATTGAAATCCGCTCCAATAATCCACTCCACAACATCCCAAAACTTGCATCTCTCCATGCTAGAATTAGAACCATAAATTGCATAGAAACCAACCTCCTGATCCTAAATAAAAAAAGGTGGCCCACACACATCGATTGATTTATGTCCAAACAAACCACAACTACACAACTATTCAAAGAGGAAGAGAGAGCAATAAAAACACCTCTAGTCCATTAGCAATGCTCTAAAGTAAAAAAAGAGAAATTCCGATAGTAGTTCATTCTATTATGAAGCTGAAAACCAATACACTTAACTTTGCGGAGGAAGACTACATCGAGTCAAACATGCTGCAACACAATACATACAAAATCTTGTGAATGGAAAATGTCATCCCATGAACATTATATGATTGAAAAGACAGTTTCATTCGAAGGGGATATGAAAGCCTAAACTATTGAGCCAATTTTTGGTCTCAAATCCATCCAAACTAGATGAATGAGCCAATGCATCCTTGTAAGACATTGTCTACGAATCTTATGAATTGAAATCCCTAGTAGGTCGATTCACTTAAACAAGATAGGATACCACCTTTTCTTTATTTTTTTCCTGAACAAGTAGACTTAATATCCATTATAGTTGGCTTAGAAGAAGCAGAACCATTCATGATCAGCAACCCATTGTTTTAATGTATCCTAGATTGATCAACCACCAACAATGATGTACTTCCTTGAAGTTTCCCTATAGGGCCACTTGGGACCTAACCTGATCCCATCACAACTAACAACAATTTAGAATAAATCCCTAGAACTATATCTTTTAGAACCTAATACATCTAAACCTTAATGACCAACATCTGAAAGACTTGATCCTATACCAATAAAATTTGAATCATTTTTCGCACTCAAACTAAAACATTAGATCCAAATCTACTAGCACTAGCACCACCAACTAAAGGACCTCTTTATTTGGAAACATTGGAAACCCTAAGACCATAATAAAAGGAAACAGAGGTTCCATCAATCTTCGAACCAGTGGAAAAAGGAGAGGATGAAGCAATACTCTCTACTACACCCTCTCCCAAGCTTGAATTTTAAAGAACACAGTCTTTAATTAGGTGATCGTAATCATAACATGCAAAATAGACATTCCAAATATTTAGGTAATGAACCTTCTACTAACGCACACCATCAATTGTGCATATAGATATTAAAAAAGGGGGCTTACGCTTGAGATACACCTCCACATACACTTCACTTTGAGAGACTTCCAATGACCATCTAAGAGCCTTATTAAATACATGGGAAAATAAGTCAAAAAATGGATGCAAATTAGTGGAAAGGGAAAGAAAATCTAACCAGAGAGGGTAAGGGTGTAGTCATAGTCATCGTGCAGTCATCGAGGTTGAAATCCACAAGGCATGATTGAACATAAGAAAGAGTACCAACAATACTCCAAGTACCCAGCTATAACACATTGCGAGTTGCGACATCATAATTAATAAATTTAGGAAAACATAGATCGATCCCAACCCCTAATAGAAAACCCTTTGGCTTCCTAGTTTAATGAAAACCAGCGATTGAAAGTTGCTTCATTAAGCATCTTACGAAGGAAAAAGAGAATCAACCCCTCCTCTCCAAATATATATGCCCTTCAAAATATTATTTATTTTCTACAAAAGAGAAAAAATTAAAATTTAAAATTAAAATCATCATAGTCCCACAATGGATTGGTAATCATTGAATTTGAAGAATGAGGGGGAACCTCAACTCCCTCTCTTTGCAAATCCACTCTAGGTTCCTTGGAATTGTACTAGGAGGCAACTTTCACTTCATTTGCACTTTCAATTTCCAAAATAAGGGCACCAATCTATAGGACAATCTCCACTTCAAGGGAGAGCTCTCCCATCTCAATAATTAGTTGTGGATATTCCAAATATTGACTAAGATTCACCACTAGCTCATTCACTCCGGTAATTTTTTTTTATTTGAAATGGAAAAAGAGGCAACTCATTTGAATATTTTGAAGTGTTATGGAGATCCCATAGATTAAATAACATTTAGTGAAACACTACTTTTCCCAAACCATCAACAACAAAGTTGTTCTAGGAAATATACTTCAAGCAAGAATTCTTACTAGATATATCATGTCTTTAGTCAACATTACCCCTACCGCTCATAAAACTCTAGATATATGTAATAACTACAAAATAAAATGTACCATTTTTTCTCAAATCCATTATACCTATACTTACAAAAAAGAGAAAACTACTTTTAGACTAAAACAAATTCCTATACTTGCAATTTTAAAAGAAAATGTAGTATCCTATCCATATGTGCCTTTGTTACAAATCCAAATGACGATTACCCTCTATAGGTATTCCACTTTTTATATTTTTAAAAAAATTAAAAAAATACTAACTTAAAAATAAAAATTATTAAGAAATAAACATGTATTCTAAATTGAAAACACAAAATTATCTTTAAAATAAAAAGAAAATACTATACATTCTAATATATAATATACATAATCTTATAATTAAAACAAAGATTGATAAATTGAATTTGAATTTTGGATATGTTTATAATATTTATTTTTTTATGAAATTTTGTAATAAACAATTTTGTTTTTCCAAGCTTTATAAAAATGGTAAAAATTAAATTATAATCCAAATTTCAATATAATTTAATTTTCTCTCTTTTATATATGTAAAATAATATTTCTAAGAATCTAAAATCCATAGTAAAATTGAATTAACTAAAACATTGGATAGATTAAACTTCTCCTTTATCATTGTTTTCTAATTTAGAAAATTTAGTTACGTTGCTAAATGTATATTTTAAACTTTTAATTTCTTAATAAAAAATTTATAATTATAAATTTATTTTGAAAAAAAAAATGTTTTTCTAATTCATTAATTCATTAAAATTCTCAAAAAATAACTTACTTGATTGGATTTTCCGGAATCTAGATAACACAAAATCCAAATTGAGAAGTTAATTCTCTAAATCTTTTGAAAACCCTAAATCACATTGAAAAAAAATCCATTTATTTATTACAATGCTAAACAATTCTCAATTTATTCCTTTTCTTAATCTAATCAATATTCATAAAAACCTTTACCGTTCCCCTATTGCTTTGACTTGAATTGAAGTAACAATTCAAGGGTACTTGCACGAAGCTGGTACCCAAAATAACCGCAACAACAGCACATGAGCGGAAAAAATAAAACGATGCGCACGTGCCTCCAAAGGAGCACACACGTCTCTGCTTCGGCAATGCCGAACGTCCACGTGGTTTAGCCCACGTGGACAAAAGGGGTGTGCACACACCTTTGATGCGTATGCACAAAATGGCGTGCATGCATTAGTGGCGCGTGCGCGCCTCTGTTTTTTTATTAAAAAAAACAGAGCTCACGGGTTTGTCATTTTCGACAGACTCGTGAGCCCAATCTCCAACCCGCAAGCACACTGTCAACATCGCAAACGCGTCTTTGTGCACCCAAATCGTCCTCAACACCAAGCAATTGCCACTACACCACAGTGCCATCCATTTCTCCAGGTAGGTGCTCCTCAAAGCACAAATTTGTGTTTATTTTTTGTTTTCCATTTGAATTTTAATTTAAAAAAAAAATTACAATCCATTAAAAATCAAGGAAATTTAATTGCAGGCCATCTACACCTAACAAGATGTCAGACACACTTGAACCATCCGATGAAACCAATGAAACCCGACCTCCAGAAGACAATATGGGAACCGACAATGAACCCAATGAAAACCCTGAAGATCAATTACACCAAGACTTAAATCAATTGAGGGCACTAAGTAATGAATTGAACAGTACCAAGGAACCCTCTCGGGTTTCCTTGGATTCATCACTTCAAAACATTATTGAATCAATCAATATTGCACACAGTGAGATAACAAACCTAAGCCAATACAGGGCTCGAATGAGGGAACACTACTCCACTGGGTTGTCCAAAGAGCAGATAAAAGACCTCAACATCACCAAAGCCCAATTGTATAGCAAGTTCATACTTCCCTTGATGGGACAGCCTCCAGCTGTGACGAGGGCTCGGGTTTGCATGGACTAGTGCATTTACCAGCCATGGAGAGATAACTGGAGAAAGATTTGGTTCATGGTGTTTGACAGGCCCCCGTGCAACAATTTGGAGGTCTCACAGTATTTCCTATGAAAATTGTGGGTTGAGTTTGAGCTAGGGTACCATGTCAACTATTTTTACATCACTGAGTTTCAGGGTGTTGGTCTTGGCTCTGCCCAAGATCGACCTCAGGCGCACCGCAAGCCACTTAGAGGACTTCCTACACCTAGGAGAGAGCCAAACCCCCCTCCTTAGCCACCTGAGTTTGGTAGCAGTATAGATTATATTCATGAATCTGTCAGACGTGCCACACATGACTTGCTTGGACATGCCAAATTTGTGGCCATGTCTTCCCAGAGCCGGGAGGACATCGATGAGACATAGACAGTTGCACAGTCTATGGGTGGTGGCCGAGACATGTCGGGTACAGGTGGAACCCAGGCGGGGCCTTCTAGTTCTGGTGGAACAATGGCAAATCGTTGTTCTCACTGTGTTCATTCTTGCCATGGTGATATGAAGCAGCATGCCACATGGAGCTTCATGGATCAGGTTTGCTATTGTTTAATCTAATGTTCAAGTATTTGTTGTATTTTATTTGATATCGTATTGTTTAATATATTTAACTTTGAATTACACATTGTTGACTTTATTTGTTTTAATGTTCAGTTATTCGGTGCCGGCTCTCCATCCCCCAGGTGGGAGGATGTCAGTTCCTTTGACGTCGATGGATCCATGGCGGCAGCAGAGGAGATTGCGGCACCATACACACATGTAACTTCTTTACTTTGAATAATTAGATCCAGTTACAAGTAATTTGTGTTCAGTAATTACAAATTAATTAGCACTGCGGAATTACCATATTATCATCGTATTTTACAGTTGTGTTTATAATATTGTCTAATTTATTTGAGAGCTATAAATTCATATAATCCCACCAAAAAAAAAATGAAACCTTATAAAACATTAAAACCTAAGAAAACTATAAACATTTGTCCATGTTCACTTTAGGCATCCTAGACCTCTGATGATTATACAAATGGGAGAGAAATTTCCAAAATCTGTCATTCTTACTTAACCAATGATGAGCCCGCAGCTGGGGTTTTGGTGATGCCCATAGTGTCCTTCATCCTCAGACTACCATCCAATGCTTGCTTTCTCTTCCTATGCTTGACCAATGCCATGTGTGTTATTGTTGCTTTGCCATTTGTCACCATGTCACCCAAGTTATCTTTACCATGTACTCTCCTTGTCCAACTCATCCTCAAATGACCACAGTATGGGTCATTTGACTCTTGGCTCAATAGGTGTGCCAATTGCTCCAATGCCCATCACTTTGTCCACCAAATCAACCTTTCCTGCCATGCCCTTATGCCATGTGTTCTTCAAGCTTAAACTTTGAGAATATATTACCATAGTAATTATCACTTTCCCCCGTATTCTACTAATAGGTTCTTTTAATGGTAAAGGTGGTCAAATCACTTCTATGCTGCTGCTAACTTTGTTGCATCAATTGAGTTCACTGAGATGTTGTACTTGTCACTTTCGCATCCACCGAGACCAATAGGAAAACTATTTATTGCTATGAATTATCACTGCATTGTGCAAAACTCTCGGGAAAAAGAGAATCATAGTGGCCAAGCTTCTAGAAATTCAAGAACCTGATGTTTCTCATGTCCTTATTACCCTAGTTTATTATCACGGGATTTCCAATTTATTCTAATACTTGAGACTAAAATTAAACATACTACTACTCCTAGAACATGCTATTAGGAAAGACATATAAACAACGTAAAACAACTTATCACATGTACTGTCACTAAAGTCTTTGAAAATGATGTAAGGCCATAAGGAAGAGCGATAATCTTACAAATATGGTCTATGGGGCCTTGCTATTATCTTGATTCAAATACAACTTGGTAAAAAATTTGGCATCAAGAATACTCATTTAACTCATTTCACTCAAGATTTCTTTGATTTCAATCAAGTGATATCATTCTGACAACATAGCTATTCAATCAAGAACACATAATTACTCATTCAATGCAAAAGAACATGTCACATTCGAGCTTGTAAGTAAGTTCATCATGAAAAAGATTTCTCTTTCTTCATTTTTCTAACGATCAACACTCTAAAGTGAATTAAATAACATGCACACTAACTTAACTGCTATTTAGCACCTCTTTGCGAATTTAAACAGTGAGATGCCATTTTATTTGATGATGTAAATGTTATGGAAATAAAGGGACTCAAGATCCTCACTCTAGGGATGCAAATACTTTTCCACTAGGTGAATCAAGCTTGTAGGAAACTACAAATCTATAAGAAGACATCAAAACCTAGGAACTCTTCATCAAGAAGCCAAACAAATTACATAGGTTTCCAATTCAAATTTGTAAATGGACATGAATTCCATTCGCTTATGAGGCACTGCACATCTCTCTAGGGCCAAAGGAAAAGCTCACCTACTCATGGGGATGACTCTAGAAAAGGAAAATCTCACCATGTCACCTTCTATGCCCTCTCACCTTATTTAAATTTAATTTCATGCCATGCCACCTTCTATCCTTTCAGAATATTGAATATCATCTAACTTGAATATAAATTTATTGCAGTCATGTTGATTAAGCACTATCATTGTCATTCTCATTTGCATTGTGTTTAATATTGTTAATATTGTTTTTATAAATTCAGTCTAAAAATTCTAGTGTTTGCATAGGTGTCTGTGGGCTCCAGCGACCAGCCACCGCCACCGGGGACCAGCAGTTCTCCCCATGCGCAGGTATCGTGTGTATTAAAGCATAAATTTAATTTTAAATACGATGACTTGTCAGTGTATATTTATATTTTTGTCTATTAAACTATGAGGTTATAAATGTGTATGCAGGTGTGAGCACCACCCATCCACAGTCACCCATCCCTCTACCGCAACACAAACCTCTCCCCCCCCTCCACATTCCCCCACCAAACTTGCTTCCCCTTCCAGGGTGCCCCGATCCATACTACAGCCAGTTGGAGTTTATAGCCCTAGACGTCCATCTCCACTTCGCCCACCCCAGTCCATGCCTCCTCCTGCCACCCCCCCTTCTTCCACTGTTCCCCCCAGTGGTGTAGCCACCATTGATGTGGCTACATCCTCCCCTTTACCGTCGACCCTAGCATCGGAGCAGGTTGTTCAGCCGACTGCTCCATCCGCTAGCCCCGAAGACCAGCCGACTTTGTTCACGGTGAGATTGACTAGTTTATCAAAATCTCATTCAATTTTAACGAAAAATTACTATATGCATCTAGTTTCAGCATTGATCTGATTATTCTAAATGTTGCAGGGTGGCATTGCCAAGAGACTTGGATCACGGAGGAGGGAGACCCACTCATGACTTACAGTCTCGCATGCGGTGAGTTATCCAAGATTTGAAAACTATTTTTATTTTGAAATTATGTTTTATACTTGTATAATTGCCAGGAAAATTTGACATATTATTGTTGTCATTTCAGGGCTCAGGGGGGTGTGCTCAAAGACGTCGGAAGGACCCAGCTTCCTCTAGCACAAAGAAGAGGGAGATTGATTTTGGAGATGCACCTGGGAGCTCCGACGGTGGGCAGGAGGATTGAGAGACCCTGCTATGTACACTAGCCAGGATGTGGCATTTTTGGCACAAGTTGCCATATTTTGTACAGGGCACCATGGGCCATATTTTGTATAGGGCACAAGTTGCCCTTTTTTGTACGAGGAACGAGTTGCCATTATATAGACGCTGGGAATGATGTTCCATTTTTCCAAAAAGTGTACATGATTGGATCAGTTTTGCATACTAATAGATGGATCTGCACTTTTGTATATGAGTTTGTCTTTGATTACATTTTTGCATACATGATTTTGTCTTCGATTCACAACTGTCATCTATGGATCATAATGTTAATTGCATGTTATTTCAGTGGTTATTATTTCACAAATTTGTCTTAAGCAATTACACACAACATATCCTAAATGTTTATGGTTTATTGAATGAATGTTTACAATCATCTAATCATTTACATTCTAGAAGCTACCAAACCTGCACAAGTGGTTTACTGATTTTATTTCCAGCACATCTTTTTATATTTATATGCTCATGGATCATATGGAAAAACAGTTAATTAATTAATTTTGTGAAGATAAGATTTCAGCCATCTTTATTGAAGTCATTCAAATCACCACAACCAAGTTGGACCCTTAATAGATTGGGTAACACCCTCTTGCAAATATTTTACTCTCTCCAAGAGGGTCTCACTCAAAAATCACTCGTAAACTAATAACTATAACCTTGGCATTATTAGATAATATCATTTGTGGATGATTTTGGGAAATAAGCCAACATGTTTTAATGTGAATTTTGATTCTACAACATTATGGTTCATTGTTGATTTAAGTTTTGTGAATATCTTTATTTATCCATGAATGATCTTTCATTTTACACATGAGCAAACATTTATTTCTGAAAGGTGTCTATTGGATTAATTCACTTGCAACTTTCTGAATTAAGCACTCACATGGGACTTTAACTTAATGGAAAACACATCTTAATCTTCAACAAGTTTGAAATCCTAAGACCTTTTCTCCAACCTTGATCTAGAAGCCTCCCTTGGTCTTTAAAGTAGGCCTAAAACTTGGGAAAATATTTGTTGAGGTGACAGTGGCAATCATCTTTGGAAGTCGCACTTGTATCATTAGAGGATTAGGACTTTGCCACTTGGGTGTGAAAACAAGATGTAGAAGGATGCACTAGCATTTATGGATGAGAGAAATAGGGAGTGCATGCATGCGCCATCCTCCATTAAATTCTAGTTTAAATGTTTTTCCTAAATTAGCATTTCAGTTCTAATTCTGCATTTTTTGTTTTATGTAGTTTTGCATGCACAGTGAGAGAGTTAGAGTCTTACACTCTTAGGATACCCAAACCCTAGAACTAAATCATCTTCTTCATCCTCACCATCACCATCACCATCACCATCACCATCAATGTCTTCATCGTCACCACCATCTTCATCTCTAACTCTAACCCTAATTCAATTTCCTTCTATAACTCTATCCCTAACCCTCACCCAAACCCTAGCACTAAACCATCCTCTTCATCCTCACCATCACCATCACCATCACCGTCACCGTCACCATCATCATCATTAACTCTAACTCTAACCCTAATTCAATTTTCTTCTATAACTCTACCCCTAACCCTCACCCAAACCCTAGCACTAAGCCATCTTCTTCATCCTCACCATCACCATCACCATCACCGTCACCGTCACCATCATCATCATGTCTTCATTATCATCATTAACTCTAACTCTAACCCTAATTCAATTTCGTTCTATAACTCTAGCCCTAACCCTCACCCAAACCCTAGCACTAAGCCATCTTCTTCATCCTCACCATCACCATCACCATCATCGTCACCGTCACCATCATCATCATGTCTTCATCATCATCATTAACTCTAACTCTAACCCTAATTCAATTTCCTTCTATAACTCTAGCCCTAACCCTCACCCAAACCCTAGCACTAAGCCATATTCTTCATCCTCACCATCATCATCACCATCACCGTCACCATCATCATCATGTCTTCATCATCATCATTAACTCTAACTCTAACCCTAATTCAATTTCCTTCTATAACTCTAGCCCCAACCCTCACCCAAACCCTAGCACTAAGCCATCTTCTTCATCCTCACCATCACCATCACCATCACCGTCACCGTCACCATCATCATCATCATTAAATCTAAATCTAACCCTAATTCAATTTCCTTCTATAACTCTATCCCTAACCCTCACCCAAACCCTAGCACTAATCCATATTCTTCATCCTCGCCATCACCATCACCATTACCGTCACCGTCACCATAATCATCATGTCTTCATCATCATCATTAACTCTAACTCTAACCCTAATTCAATTTCCTTCTATAACTCTAGACCTAACCCTCACCCAAACCCTAGCACTAAGCCATCTTCTTCACCATCACCATCACCATCACCATCACCGTCACCATCACCATCCCCATCATCATCAACATCTTCGTCATCACCACCATATCCATCATCATCATTAACTTAACTCTAACCCTAACTCTAACTCTAACTCTAGTTTCCTCATCAACATCTCCATCATCATCATCTTCTCCATCGTCATCATCTTCATCACCATCACCATGACCATGACCATCACTATCACCATCACCATCATCATAAGTGCCTGGCGGAATATTTGCAGAGTTGACCCTCATGTGCAAAAATTGCACACTCCCTCACTGAGCAAAACCCTAGTTTCCAAGCTGGATGTACAAGATGGCACCAGCTCCATGGGACCGGAGGAGAGGGGCACCCCTGGCACTATCCCAGCGTCTTGAATCCAACGGAGTCGATGGTTCATTGATCGGAGCCATGGTTGTCATTCTATGGCTCATTTTGTCTCGCATCCAAAAGGCCTTCAGGGACACCTGTTGGATACTTGCCGGGGGCATGGAAGTCCAACCGTGCAGCAAACCTGGGCTCCGGGGAGTCCTGCAGGTGTTTCTAGGCAAGTTTCGGCTGGGAACATTGGCCGTAAGTGCCCGGCAGACGATTTTGCAGAGTTGACCCCCGTGTGCAAAAATTGCACACTCCCTCACTGAGCAAAACCCTAGTTTCCAAGATGGACATACAATATGGCACTGGGGCCACGAGACCGAAGGAGAGGGGCACCGCTGGCACTATCCTGGCATCTTGAATCCAACGGAGTCAACGGTTCGTTGATCGAAGCCACAGTCGTCATTCTATGGCTTGTTCCATATGGCATCCAAAAGGCCTTCAGGGACACCTACTGAATACCTACCTTGGGCATAGAAGTCCAATCGTGTAGCAAAACTGGGTTCCGGGGAGTCCTGCAGGTGTGTCTAGGCAGGTTCCGGCTGGGAACGCTAGTCGTAAGTGCCCGGTCGACGATTTTCCAAAGTCGACCCCAATGTGAGGGCCATCCAAATTTGCTCAAGGGGGCCATTTCCCATCCCAAGGCCCCCAGGCATGTGTGGCCACCGTGGACAGTTCCACAATGGCCATGTGGACCTATGGGAGACGACAGAATCCAATTCCTCTCATCGGTTTGGGTTCCGTGGCCCCGGGGCAATTCCTCCAAGTGTCCCTGAATGGCCCCGGGGTGCCCAACTAGAATTCCTGTAGCACCTGAATCGTGGCTCGGTTCATGAATCCGTCGATTTCGATGGGTCCAGGATGGAAAGTTTCAGCTAGGGGCCCCCCCCACAGCATCCCCTGAAGACTCGGAAGCTGTGCCAATGAACCATCTCCAGAGCTAGGGTTTTTCTCAGTGATGGTCATTCCAGATTCGCTCAAGGGGTTCATTTCTCATCCGGAGGCCCCCGGGCATGCGTGGCCATCGTCGACAGGTCCACAATGGCCACGTGGGCCTGTGGGAGGTGACAGAATCCAAGTCGTCTCACCGGTTTGGGTTTCGTGGCCCGGGGCAATTCCTCCAAGTGTCCCTGAACAGCCCTGGGGTGCCTGACTAGAATGCCCGTAGCACCTGAACCGTGGCTCAGTTCGTGAATCCATTGATTCTGGTGGGTTTGAGACGGTGGGTTTCAGCTAGGGGACCCCCACAGCATTCCCCGAAGACCCGAAATCTATGCCAACGAGCCATCTCCGGAGCTAGGGTTTTGCTCAGTGAAGGCCATTCCAAATTTTCTCAAGGGGTGCATTTCTCATCCAGAGGCCCCCAGGCATGCGTGGTCACCGTGGACAGGTCCACAATGGCCACGTGGACCTGTGGGAGGCAACAAAATCCAAGTCTGCTCACCGGATTGGGTTTCGTGGCCCTGGAGAAAATCCCCGAAGTGTCCCTGAATGGCCATCACTAAGCAAAACCCTAGCTCCGGAGATGGCTCGTTGGCATAACTTTCAGGTCTTCATGGGATGCTGTGGGGGTTCCCCTAGCTGAAACTTGTCGTCCCGAACCCATCGGAATCGACGGATTTGCGAACCGAGCCACGGTTCGGGTGCTACAGGCATTCTAGTCGAACACCTCGGGGTCGTTCAGGGACACTTGGAGGAATTGCCCCAAGGCCACGGAACCCAAACCGGAGAGAGGACTTGGATTTTGTCGCCTCCCACAGGTCCACATGGCCAGTGTGGACCTGTCCATGGTGGCCATGCATGCACGGGGGCCTCCGGATGAGAAATGCACCCCTTGAGCGAATCTGGAATGGCCATCACTAAGCAAAACCCTAGCTCCGGATATGGCTCGTTGGCACAGCTTCCGGGTCTTCGGGGGACACTGTGGGAGGACCCCTAGCTGAAATCCGTCACCCCGAACCCACCAGAATTGACACATTCATGAACCAAGCCACGGTTCAGGTGCTATGGGCATTCTAGTCGAGCACCCCAGGGTCGTTCAGGGACACTTGGAGGAATTGCCCGAGGGCCACAGAACCCAAACCGACGAGAGGACTTGGATTCCATCACCTCCCATAGGTCCATGTGGCATGCACGCCTGAGGGCTTCGGATGAGAAATGCACCCCTTGAGCGAATCTGGAATGGCCATCACTAAGCAAAACCCTAGCTCCAGAGATGGCACCGCTTCTGGGTCTTCGGGCGACGCTATGGGGGGTCCCCTAGCTGAAACCCGTCGTCCTCGACCCACCGAAATTGATGGATTAGTGAACCGAGCCATGGTTCGAGTGCTACGAGTATTCTAGTCGGGCACCCCATGGTCGTTCAGGGACACTCTCGCAGCGCATATGCCTATACAGAAAATTACACCTATTGCCAGCTTGTATTATTCCTTAAAGCATCACATCAGTCATTTCATAAGCAAACTCACTCACTCATAATTTGAAATGTAACTTCAACTATAGGAGCTAGATCAAACTTATAAAAATAAATAAAAAGTTTAAAACAAAATAAGTCAAAAACCTAAATAAAACAAAATTATGAAAATAATTCAACAAAATGAAAAGATTGGAAAAAATCGTCGACCGGGCAAGTACGGCTAGCGTTCCTAGCTGGAACCTGCCTAGACACACCTGTAGGACTCCCTAGAACCTGGTTTTGCTGCACAATTGGACTTCTATGCCCCCGATAGGTATTCAACAGGTGTCCTTGAAGGCCTTTTGGATGCCAGATGAAACGAGCCATAGAATGACAACCATGGCTCCGATCGACGAACCATCGACTCCATTGGATTCAGGACGTCGGGATAGTGCCAAGGGGGGCCCTCACCTCTGGTCCTGTGGCCCCGGTGCCATCTTGTATGTCCATTTTGGAAAGTAGGGTTTTGCTCAGTGAGGGAGTGTGCAATTTTTGCACACGGGGGTCAACTCTGTAAAATCGTCCGTTGGGCAGGTACGGCTAGCGTTCCCAACTGGAACTTGCCTAGACACACTTGTAGGACTCCCCAAAACCTGGTTTTGCTGGACGGTTGGACTTCTATGCACCCGACAGGTATTCAGTAGGTGTCCCTAAAGGTCTTTTGGATGCCAGACAGAACAAGCCAGGGGTGCCCCTCTCCTCTGGTCCCGTGGCCCTGGTGCCATCTTGAGAGTCCATCTTGGAAACTAGGGTTTTGCTTAGCGAGGGAGTGTGCAATTTTTGCACACAGGGGTCAACTCTGCAAAATCATCTGCCGGGCACGTATGATGATGATGATGGTGATGATGAGGAAGACGTTGATGATGGTTGTGATGGTGATGGTGATGGTGATGGTGATGGAGATGAAGATGATGATGATGGAGAAGACGATGATGATGGAGATGTTGATGAGGAACCTAGAGTTAGAGTTAGAGTTATTGATGATGATGGATATGGTGGTGATGATGAAGACATTGATGATGATGGTGATGGTGACAAGGATGGTGATGGTGATGGTGAGGATGAAGAAGATGGCTTAGTGCTAGGGTTTGGGTGAGGGTTAGGGCTAGAGTTACAGAAGGAAATTGAATTAGGGTTAGAGTTAGAGTTAATGATGATGATGAAGATGGTGGTGATGATGAAGATGTTCATGGTGATGGTGATGGTGATGATGAAGAAGATGGCTTAGTGCTAGGGTTTGGGTCAAGGTTAGGGCTAGAGTTATAGAAGAAAATTGAATTAAGGTTAGAGTTATAGTTAACAATGATGATGAAGATGGTGTTGATGATGAAGACATGATGATGATGGTGACATTGACGGTGATGGTGATGGTGATGGTGAGGATGAAGAAGATGGCTTAGTGCTAGGGTTTGGGTGAGGGTTAGGGCTAGAGTTATAGAAGGAAATTGAATTAGGGTTAGAGTTAGAGTTAATGATGATGATGAAGATGGTGGTGATGATAAAGACATTGATTGTGATGGTGATGGTGATGGTGAGGATGAAGAAGATGGCTTAGTGCTAGGGTTTGTGTGAGGGTTGGGGCTAGAGTTATAGAAGGAAATTGAATTAGGGTTAGAGTTAGATTAATGATGATGATGAAGATGGTGGTGATGATGAAGACGTTGATGGTGATGGTGATGGTGATGGCGATGATGAAGAAGATGGCTTAGTGCTAGGGTTTGGGTGAGGCACGGGTGAGGGTTGTGGCTAGAGTTATAGAAGGAAATTGAATTAGGGTTAGAGTTAGAGTTAATAATGACAATGAAGATGGTGGTGATGATGAAGATGTTGATGGTGATGGTGATGGTGATGGTTATGGTGATGGTGATGGCGATGATGAAGAAGATGGCTTAGTGCTTGGGTTTGGGTGAGGGTTGGGGCTAGAGTTATAGAAGGAAATTGAATTAGGGTTAGAGTTAGAGTTAATGATGATGATGAAGATGGTGGTGATGATGAAGACATTGACGGTGACGGTGATGGTGGTGGTGATAGTGATGGTAATGGTGATGGTGATGGCGATGATGAAGAAGATGGCATAGTGCTAGGGTTTGGGTGAGGGTTGGGGCTAGAGTTATAGAAGGAAATTGAATTAGGGTTAGAGTTAGAGTTAATGATGATGATGAAGATGGTGGCGATGATGAAGATGTTGACGATGGTGGTGATGGTGATGGTGATGATGAAGAAGATGATGATGATGATGGAGATGTTGATGAGGAGCCTAGAGATGATGTTGGTGATGATGATGACAAGTCCCTCTAAGTGGTTATCTATAGGAATAAACCATCAATCTCCAACCATAAATGACCATGTTTTAAAATATATTAGTGGAAACCCTAGGTTGATGACACAATGCTTGGATAAGGGTAAAAACCCAAAATCTAGCTAGATTTGGGTGAGCATTGAGCATAGGGAACCAAATATATGAAAAATGTTGGGGATATAAGAGTTTTTTGGGTTATAAGAGCATGGGGAACCAAAACCCTAAACCAACATAATCATCATAATATAAGAGTTTTTTGGGTTGGGGATATACCTCAAGGTACCCAAAGCATGAAAAAGGTTTGGGTGGACACAAAACTAAAGAGAGAGAAACTAAAGAGATATTTGATCGATAAGGACTTTCACAGTTCCCCAATGCTTTTCTCAAGTATAGATCTCAAAAGTACCACCCTTGAAACTTTATGATAACTCCCTACCCCAAGTGGAAGACCCTTCTATCCATATATGGATTCCTAGAAGGTTTCATCTACCAAGTTAAATTTTCAAGACCATTGTACTAGATTATGTACTTCAAAAAATTTCCTAAAATCTAGGTAATTCTAATCTTGAGAACCTATCAAAACCGCTATCTTCAAATGCTACAAACATAAATAGATATATTTAAGAAAATACTAACTCAACTTACTCAAATTTGATCCAAATCACATCACCATTTTATTCAACATAAAAGAGAAGCATGGAATAGTTTAATACATATAGGAAAAATAAAAAACATAGGCAAAGATATGTATGTATGTATGTATCAACAAAAAATGCATGTACCAACGAAATAACATAAAACTACACATACCTTGATGTAGAACATAACATTCTTTGATGCAATTCTTTCTCTGATGTAAAGTTGACTGGCCTCATTCAATAAATCCATCTGGATCCTCTCTGTTACTAATTGTCTCCATCAATCTCTCATGCTCTGAATGAGGCAGGTAGTAGGGCACCTTGGTTGAGCTCTTGCTTGATGTTAGGAACCCATGTCTTTACTTTGTTAGTATATTGTTGTTGGACGCATATGCTTTGTAAGTCGTCCCGTAGTATTTGTTGATCAATAGTTTGTGTTATTGTTGTTGGCGCATATGCTTTGTAAGTTGCCCGTAGTATTGTTGATCCATAGTTTGTAGTGGCCCATGGTTTTGACCCATAGTATTAGCACCCAGACTTAGTATATAAGTGTGTGTTGAGACCTATGAAGGTACCGTGAAGTCAATTGTATTAAGCTTGCTCAAAGGAGGTTGCCCCCTCGAAGTGGCCCATGATCAATATAAAAGTGATTCTGAGTTCTATTATTTCTGATATCTTGTGTATTTGAATTAATTAATTATTGTAGGTTCTTCACATCTAGTATCAGAGCACTTTCTTGGGCTCGCTGGGTGAAATTTTTGCCAAATTTTTTTTCGCATCTGTTGCAGGTTCGGATTTGGGAATAATCCCTATCCACTTAACTGTGGGAAGTACTTGGGCATAAGCCCTAAAAATCATTGTGAGGAGTACCACAAAAACCTCGAAGTAGTTGGCCCATTGAGAGGACCTACCAGCGAAAAGGGCAACGACCCCTACCTGGTTGACTAGTTCCCACCCGTGAGGTAAACCAAGAGCTGTCGTTTGTGGAAAAGTGGTTATCAGTTTTACCTGAGCCATGGAGTGAGGGGTACTTCCCCAATACGCAAGCTGTTAGACATCATTGGTGGCCGAGTGAAACCCCTGAATTGTTAGGAAGCCGCACATACCTGGGGTGCATATCTATTTTCAGCTGAACTGTTGTCGATCACTGCTGTGCCATTTCAGATCCATCCATTCAAATCCATTCTGAAAGTCGTTCCAGATCCATCCGTTCAGATCCATTCTGAAATACGTTCCAAATCCAACCATTTTCAATTCATTCGATGTCATTTCAGATCCCTCTATTTCTGCTCACTTCTGGGCCGTTGCAGATTTATCTGTTCCAAATCCCTTCCGAGCCGTAGCCGCTCCAGTTTGGAAAAAAAAAAAAAAGCACGAGTATAAAATTCAGTTTTTTCTCCATATCTCCCTTGTTTTCACTCTGTTTCCCTTGAAATTTTTAGGGAACCCCTGTCATCGCATTCTGCATATTTCATTCCTGAGGACCTTATCCCCAATTCCCCTTCCCAAAGCCCGAAATCCCACATTTGTCTATTTTTAGGGTTTGCCATAACTTCCTCAGATTTCACCCAATCACCTTCAAAGTTTACCACAGAGTTCCTTTCTGAATTCTTCTTCTTTATCCCCCTCAGCCAATTCTTTGCATTCTTTCACCCCGCTTCTGAAATCCTCATTTTTGTTTCCCTGTCTATTCAACAATGTCCAAAACCTAGTCAAACCCCAATTACCCTTCAGATTTTTTTCCAAGTCCATATTTTCCTTTACTGAAGCAGTTTCTAATTTTTTTTTCCTACCAGTCAACCATAAAAATAAAAATAAACTCTCCTGGTTATGGTTGTCACCCGTGCAGGAGCAAAGACCATGGAAGACGCACTTGCAGCCATCCAAGCCAAACTCCAGGATTTGGATGAAAAATTTCTCGGTCTCCATCTTGAACATTCAGCTATGAACAACAAAAGGCAGTACGAGTCTTCATCATGCAATGGGTTCTCTTCTTCCAGCAATTTTCGTGGTCCGAAGCTTGGTTTTTGATATGAACCGTTACACCCAAACCTCGAGGTGTTAGTGAAGGCCGCCCACTAGGATATTAACATCCCACCATGCTCTGTATTCCAGACGTTGGGATGGATGTGCGCCCGTACGGTGGTGTCCCCTTTGCGCCGTACGAGCCCCGGATGAACACTGCAATGCCGACGTTGCCACCCGCTCTGTGACTTGAACCTGGGTGGAAGCTCTGATACCAGATGATACGAACCGTTACACCAAAACATCGAGGTGTTAGTGAAGGTCGCCCACTAGGATCTTAACATCCCACCATGCTTCGTAGTCCAGAATCTGGGCTGTATGTGCGCCCGTACGGTGGTGTCTTCTTTGCGTCGTACGAGCCCCGGATGAACACTGCAATGCCGACGTTGCCACCCGCTCTTTGACTTGAACCTGGGTGGAGGCTCTGATACTAGATGATATGAACCGTTACACCAAAACCTCGAGGTGTTAGTGAAGGTCTCCCACTAGGATCTTAACATCCCACCACGCTTCGCAGTCCAAACTCTGGGCTAGATGTGCGCTCGTACGGTGGTGTCCCCTTTGCGCCGTATGAGCCCTGGATGAACACTGCAATGCCGACGTTTCCACCCGCTCTATGACTTGAACCTGGGTGGAGGCTCTGATACCAAATGATACGAATTGTTACACCAAAACCTCGAGGTGTTAGTGAAGGTCACCCACTAGGATCTTAACAATTTTCCTCGCTTCAATGGTACTGATCCAACTGGATGGATCGATCATGCAGAACAATATTTCAGTCTGCATAATACTTTTGATGTCAACAAAGTTCCGCTGGCATCCTTTCATTTGGAACAGGAAGCTCTTCAATGGTACTGTTGGTACATCAAGGCTCATGAAGAGCCAAAATGGCCAGACTTTTGCCATCTCCTTTTGCAACGATTTGGTCCTAGTGCTTTTGATGACTTCACAAGATCCCTCACTAAACTTCGCCAAATTGGCACTATGAGAGAGTATCAAACCAAATTTGAGAAACTAGCCAACCACACCGAAGGATTTTCTGATGACTTTTACCAGAGTTGTTTTATCAGTGGTCTAAAGGATGCCATCTGCTCTGAGGTCAAAATGTTTTGTCCCAACACAATGATGGAAGCCCTAGGGTTGGCTAAGTTGGCAGAAGACAAGATTGCATCCCAACAACACTCCAAGCCCACTTTTGTTCCCTTCCGCAATATGGGTTCTCAATGACCACCTATACCGCAGGTTCCTTAACCAACTCCTATCAAGCGTCTGTCTGAAACAGAGATGCAAGCACACAGAGAAAAGGGTCTTTGCTATAATTATGATGAGAAATTCACTCGGGGACATAGATGTGTTCAACAAAAGCTCTATCTCTTGGATGTGGATTCTCTGCCTGCCTCTGAAATTGGTGATGAAGATCCAGAAACACTGGATGCTTCGGTAGACATTCAGGAACCGCCTATTGACCCTCCGTCTCAGAATGACCAGCCAGAGATATCTCTCCATGCTTTAGCTAGAATCACCACCCCCCAAACAATGTGGGTCAAGGGTTACTTCAAGAAGCTTCCTCTTACAATACTCATTGATTCTGTTAGCACTCATAATTTCATTGACCCTCGGATCGCCAAACAAGCTGATTGTTTTATCCATCCTTGCTCCAACTTTGAAGTCATGGTTGCCAATGGGGGCACCTTACCTTGCAAAGGGAAGTGTCGAAATGTGTGTATCTCTATGGGAGATTATACCTTGCGCTCTGACATGTTTTCCTTGACCTTAGGTGGATGTGATGTGGTTTTGGGCACTCAATGGCTACGCACACTTGGCCCTATCTTATGGGATTTTGTTGAACTTTGGATGTAGTTTTCTCTCAATGGACAAAAACACACATTGACGGGATTACAACCAGGTTCTCTCAGCATCATCAGTTCACATCACATGGAAAAAATCCTCAAGAAGAATTCACATGGTGTCATCGCTCAGATCCATTCCATTCAGATGCAACCATCAGCGGTCTCCACTACTCCTTTGGATCTACAACAAATTCTGGATCGATATACAGGTGTCTTTGCTGAACCAGTGGGATTGCCACCTTCCAGGCTAGAAGACCATCGTATTTAGCTCCTTCCCGGCAGCGTTCCTCCCAACATCAGGCCCTATCTCTACCCATTTCACCAAAAAACGGAGATTGAAATGCTCATTCGGGACTTATTGAAGCAAGCTATTATTCACCCAAGCACTAGTTCCTTTTCTTCTCCAGTTCTTCTTGTCCGCAAAAAATATGGGTCGTGGCGCCTCTGCATTGACTTCCGAGCACTTAATCACCTCACCATCAAGGATAAGTTTCCAATTCCTGTTGTTGATGAGCTTCTTTATGAGATTCATGGGGCTCACTTTTTCTCCAAGTTGGATCTTCGTTCTGGGTATCATCAAATTCGGGTTCATGAGGATGATATCCCTAAAATAGCTTTCTGAACACATGATGGCCATTATGAGTTTTTGGTCATGCCCTTTAGCCTCACTAACTCTCCTTCCACATTCCAGGCCTTAATGAATAAAATATATCGACCCTACTTGCGGAAATTCATTATGGTATTCTTTGATGATATCCTCATCTACAGTAAAACATGGGATGAACATCTCCAGCATCTGGATCTTGTCATGCAACTTTTCTCTGACCATCATCTCCACGCCAAGCAATCTAAATGTGTTTTTGGACAAAAGGAAGTTGAGTATCTCGGGCACATTATCTCAACACAAGGGGTTCGCGTGGATCTTGCCAAAATCGATGCCATGAACAATTGGCCGCATCCTCAGACACTCAAGAGCCTTTGTGGTTTTTTGGGGCTGACTGGCTACTACCGCAAGTTTGTCAAGGATTATGGGAAGATTGCAGCTCCATTAACTGCTCTATTGAAAAAGGATGCTTTTACATGGACACATGCTACTCAGTGTGCATTTGACAAACTAAAACAAGCTATGTGTACTACACCTGTTCTAGCTATGCCCGATTTTTCCAAGCCCTTCACTATTGAGAGTGATGCTTGCGACAATGGACTTGGTGTTGTTCTCCTTCAAGATGAACACCCCATTGCGTTCACCAGAAAATCCCTTTAAAGTAAGAATTTAGCTGCCTCTACCTATGAGAAGGAAATGATGGCTATTTTGCATGCAGTACAGAAGTGGCGCCCATACCTATTAGGGAATCATTTCTACATCAAGACTGATCACCAGAGTCTGAAATATTTCTTGGAACAGCGTGTCTCCTCCCCGGCACAACAGAAATGGGTTAGCAAACTCATGGGTTATGACTATGAGATCACTTACAAGAAGGGTAAAGACAATATTGTGGCAGATGCTCTTTCTCGCACATTTGATGCCCAAGGTTCTCTTTCAGCTATTTCTATGCCTGTTCCAAATTGGTTGCAATCTGTTCAACAGGGTTATGTCAATGACTCTTCCTTATCTCAAATCATCCAACGATTGACCAACAACCCTTCTGTTGTACCACATTACTCTTGGGATGGTGCTTCTCTGAGATACAAGGGTCGTCTGGTGCTTCCCCAGAGCACAGATCTTAAACTGGCTGTCTTCTATGAACTCCATGATTCTCCATCGGCAGGGCACTCTGGGTTCCTCAAAATGTATGAACGGGCATGGCGTAACTTCTTTTGGAAGGGCATGAAAAGGACAATTCAACAAATGGTGGTCGAATGTGATACCTGCCATCGCAATAAGGGTGAAACAACACTCCTTCCAGGATTGCTCGAACCCTTGCCCATACCTACATGGATTTGGACAGATATTTCTATGGATTTCATTGAAGGGATCCCTAAATCTGGCGAGAAGACAGTGATTCTCGTTGTGGTTGATCGCCTCTCCAAATATAGTCATTTTTGTGCTCTCATCCATCCCTATACAGCCTCCTCAGTCGCTCAAATTTTCCTGGACCAGATCTTTCGTCTTCATGGCATCCCTTCTTCCATTGTCTCGGATCGTGATGCAACTTTCACCAGTCATTTTTGGATAGAACTATTCGCCACACTGGCACCAAAATGGAGATGAGTTCAGGGTATCACCCACAAACAAATGGTCAGACTGAAATTATCAATAAATGCTTGGAAACTTATCTTCATTGCTTCACCTCTGAACAACAACATCAGTGGGAAAAGTGGCTCCCTCTCGTTGAATGGTGGTACAATACCTCTTACCACACTACCTCTAAAATGACCCCATATGAAGCAGTCTATGGTCAGGCACCTTCAGTTCTTCTTCCATACACCCCCAACAGTTCACCAGTTCAGGAAGTTGACACGGTCCTTCGAAACCGTGATCAGATTCTTCGCATTTTGTGGGACAATCTTCACATGGCAAGAAATCGCATGAAGAAACAAGCTGATCAACACCGTTCTGAGCACACATTTCAAGTAGGCGATATGGTTTTTCTTCGTCTGCAGTCGTAAAAGCAATCCTCCCTAAAACTCAAAGGGCCTCATAAGTTCGCTCCAAAGTTCTATGGGCCATATCGGATTCTTCAGAAGATTGGGTCCGTTGCTTATAAATTGGAACTTCCTCCTTCTCCCCGCATTCATCCAGTCTTTCATGTCTCTTGTCTGAAGAAAGTTCTTGGCACCAACATGAGTGGACAAACGATTTTACCCGAACTGGATAATGAAGGATCCATCCTTTTGGAGCCGGAGGCCATCCTCAATCGGCGCACTCGTCAGCTTCGCTCTCGCTCTATCATAGAGGTCTTAATTCAGTGGCACGGCATGCAACTAGAGGATGCTACATGGGAACCACTCCTTTAGATTCAACAACAATTTCCACATCTAAAGCTTTGAGGACAAAGCTTTTTTTAAGGGGGAGGGGATGTTAGGAACCCATGTCTTTACTTTGTTAGTATATTGTTGTTGGACGCATATGCTTTGTAAGTCATCCCGTAGTATTTGTTGATCAATAGTTTGTGTTATTGTTGTTGGCGCATATGCTTTGTAAGTCGAGCATAGTATTGTTGATCCATAGTTTGTAGTGGCCCATGGTTTTGACCCATAGTATTAGCGCCTAGACTTAGTATATAAGTGTGTGTTGAGACCTTTGAAGGTACCATGAAGTTAATTGTATTAAGCTTGCTCAAAGGAGGTTGCCCCCTCGAAGTGGCCCATGATCAATATAAAAGTGATTTTGAGTTCTATTATTTCTGATATCTTGTGTATTTGCATTAATTAATTATTGCAGGTTCTTCACACTTGACATTGTTTGAAGATGGATGTTTGTACCAACGATCAAGTTTGTGAAGTGATACACCACTGAACCTAGTATGTAATCCATGAATACATTCCCACTAGTCTTTCTTGACTTCCCATCTAATGTAAAATATTCCCCCTTAACCACCATCGAGCCAGTAGGAAATTCAATTCCTTCATTTTCGATTAATGATCCGTAGAGTGTTTGCTTACCTTGGATGTACCATGCCAAGCAATAATCCACGCCCCATTCATTGTTTTTCAGTGCAACAACTGCGTATATGTGTCCTAGTTGTACAAGATCTGAGATATGGTCGTAGTCTGTCGAAATCGCTGACTAGCCCTCCTCTAACTGGGTTGTTTCAACAACTGCAAATTGGTCTACTACAAGTGACACACGATCCCATTCATTAACTCAGTCCATGCATTCGCATTCATCCCATTCGCCACTGCTGCAAGGGTTGCAAAAGCATGCAAGCTTTCGTGTCCATATTTCAAATAAGTGGTTGTTTCAGCTTCGAACTGAATGAAATCCACATGTTCCTTGTACTGTGACACAACTATAGGAACGTGATTGATCTATGTCAACCACTAGCCAAAAATTTCTCGCCACACATCTTGCCACCAATGATGTTTGTTGATCTCTTGCTCGTTCTGACATTGTTGCGGAGCACCATTGAACTGTGGACCGTGCATCTTGGATATGAGGTTTCTTGTCAAACCTCATCTCTTCCCTTCGTAGTGCGGTCTTGATGCATGCATTGGCCCCATCATGCTCACCTTTGCCGTGCCCGGTCTCAAAATAGTTACAGATATGCGGCACATTATAAGTCTTATGCAAAGTACTCATCCATTGGAATACTCGGGCATTTTTGAATTGGCCCGCACAACCGTCTGACCATATCCAATGCTGCTCCATCTGTATATCGCCCTCCTTCAACTGATCATAGAAAATTCAAAAACAATGTTGCACATAATGTAGGTCATGGGTTCTATCATCACTTATGTAAAAGTTTGTCTCCTTCAGTATTATCCTCTTGTCATTGCTTCTCTTTGGCACATGCCTATACATAATATGTACCATCATGCTGACTTGGTCTGAATGGTAGTATTGACTCTGGATTTCATTTTGTGGTTGAAGGGTGTAATTTTCTGCAAAATCCACAATTGAAACTATGGTTCCAATGGGAAATGTGTCCCTGCATTTTATGTACTTCTCATCTTGCCATCGCGCTACATGCACATGTTGAACATACTGCTCAGTTTTCTCGTAGAATTCCGTCAAGAAGTCACATACCGGTACCTGTTACCATGGAAACAAGGGAAATATTACAATGTGGCCTTTGGAAAAATGTACATGCCATAAATTGGACGTGTAATATGAAAAATATGCAATATTCATTTGTACCTATGAATTTACCAATGCAATCTTTTTACTTTCTCTGACATTGTCTAATTGATAGGTCACGTACTTGAAGCTTTGCATCTCCACACCCATCATGCCAAATTCTGCGCCCTTGCTTTCATGAATGCAACGGTTCAAAAGAGAAAACCCACTGCACATAGAACATGTCCCATATAGACATGATTTTTCATAATACTTTTTTCCTTCGGGCCTTGGACACATGATGTTGTGGATAAAGTCTCTTGATGCATTTCAGTGGTAGTATGGATTCATTGTAGCCCTGCACAATGTTAGTATGCAAATCACAAAATATATGTTTATATGTATCATAATAATATTCATATTCCTCGTGGTATCTACAACAATAAGTGTTCCGATCAATGCATATACGAACATACCATGTTTCTCATTTCTCAAAAAACATTTGGCCCAGGTTCAATTGTGTGTGCTCGTTCCTAAATCTCTCATAGAGTTCAGTCTGTGTGGTGACAAGGAAGTGTTTAACATGGGGCTCACGTTCAGTAGAATATTTTCTCAGTTTTAGCACATCTCTTTGGTTTGATGAAGGTCTAGTATGATTATGCCAAAAAATTTATACTAACTCCTTAACAACATCAATTAGCTTCCTATCTGCACGACGAAACCTACCAACAAAAGCCCAACAATCGCTTCCACCCAGAGTGTTAATATTTTCTCTTATAACAGAGTAGTTTTTAATATTTTTCTATTTAATTTGAGTATGTGAGAAGTGTGTGATAGCATGCGACGTTGCCTTGTGGACTTGCTTACAACTGATTCCACTAAAACACGATGAGCCGCACAAAGATCTTTTGTACGAGACTTCTTCCCAATCACATTAAATGTAGATTGGAGATTTCTAACAATATGATTGTTGGCCTCTGAAATTTTAACCATCTTTATGCCCAAAATTCTCCTAACAATAGCTAAAGAACGCGACTTTAACAAACATAGCAATAATTGACATTTACCTGCATCACCTTTGGATTCAAAATATTCTTTGACAATTTTGTTGCATTTCTATTCGATAGTGCATTTTGGCAACTTGCCTTCAAGCCCCGACATAGCACTATCATCCACATGAATACGTCTAGTGGTTCTTCTTCTTTCACTGGACAGTCGAGGTAGGGAGGGTGAACATGATACATGAATACCCGAGCTTGTTTGTTGTGGTACTAGGTTCATAGATTGGGCCATAATGGGAGTGTGTTTGACAAGGTTGTGGTCTTCTTGGGGATATTGCAAATTAATCAAGGCTTGTATGTCCATCTCTACACATGCAGCATCTCCCAAAATTCTTGTGTCGTTAGGAACTTCAGAATGACTCGTTGATGGATTGTTGGTTGGAGATTGTGTTGACGTTGGAATTTGAGTTGGGTCCGTTGGACGTGACCACTTTACCCATGGTTCTGAACAAGAGGTTTTCGTGTCAACAACTATGTTAGGATCAGTGGCATGATCCGGGGAAATGATAGGACCATGTCTCAATCTTTCCATTCCCAACCTGGACTTTTCTCTTAAGTCATTGACCTTTTCAATGAGAAGATTCCTTATATTTTTTCTTTTTGCATTTCGTGGGTTTCCCATCTCCAAAAGTCTCTTCAACACAACTATCAGGCCTACCCCTGCAAAAGAAACAACAAATAAGATATTAGTGCCAGTATACAATGAACCTGACACATTCCAACATAGCTTACCACTTTACAAATTAACATATACAACTACAGACTATGTTGGTTTATTTGTGTTCGAATAAACATCATTATCCCTTACAATTCCAATCAATATAGATGATGTTTGGTCAAGTGTAGAGAGGAGAAACTAGTGTCTTGCCTGGCCATGAATTCATAAAAATTATGGTAGTAACACCCTACAACAGAGATGGCTAGAGATGCCTTGGGAATAGTTTGATAGTTTTTCTACATCAAATAAGGTAACCTTAATTAGTTGCATTTTTTTCTTTCTCCCTTAATGTTATCAATTCTAAATTTTGCACCTAGTTTGATTGCTTTGTCTTCCTAGTGGAATGGTATATCCTTCCATTTGAGGCAATGTCCTTTACCATCGTAAATTACTAGGTTATATAACACATTAAGGAGTTGAAGAAACAACAACAAACTATTTCCTTAGATCTATAAACCTTGAGATGATAGAATGTGATTTTGAGTTTAAAATACCCATGGTTGAATTCAACAATGCATCACAATAGAATAAGAGATGAGAGAGTTGAGGTTTTGTGGATGAGTTGAAGTGATATTTTTAGTTATGTTTAGTGAGTGTGTGGTTTTTTTTGCTAGCATAATATGAGGTGAAAAGAACAAAATTAACTTGGGAACTAATTACACAATGAGGAGGTTGCATACTTCATCTTGTCTAATGTTCATATGAGTTTTTTTAGATGTGAACTTGGGAAATCTTCTTGTCAAATTCATTGTTGTCTATGCATGGATATTGTTGTGGGCATATGATAAAAACAAAAAGGCATGGGCTCATCTCAAATCTTGTGAATGAATAGACTCATTTACAATTCATCATACCTCTATAGAAATGATCTCCACTTGCAATGGAAACTGGTAGCTTGAATGAATCCACTAAATTCCAAGACCACTGAAGATGTTTGATAGATTCCAAGGGTGATT